>CABHPQ010149632.1:19691-48248 GCA_902168405.1 Peromyscus aztecus
GTGTGTGTGTGTGTGTGTGTGTGTGTGTGTGTGTGTGTGTGTGTGTGAGAGAGAGAGAGAGAGAGAGAGAGAGAGAGAGAGAGAGAGAGGGAGAGTTTGGAGTAACCTTTTCTCAAAGATTCCAGAACTTTTATCTAGAACAAATAGAGCAAACATAACTTTATCATAAAAAGGAAGCTCACTTTAGTGATAGGATAAAGAAACCTGAGTGGCATATTACTATCTGGACCATGTTCAGGGACCCATGACAGAAATCCTTCATTAGCACGATAACCTTTCCAGGATTGCTGGTGTCAGGAAGGAAAATGTTGCATTTGGGGTCTGAAGCTTCCCGCTTGTCAGATGCTGTTGCCCAGACTCGTTAGCCCCACTGTTGATTGGAATGCTGCCTTCTACTTCTCATACACCAAACCAACGGAAGAGGAAGCCGACGGGCAGTTTATAGGACACAACAACAGCACGCCCAAACTAGAGTGTCAAGAACAAGTTTGGTAACACTGAGATCACAGAACTCTGAGAAAGCAAAAAGGTCTGTTAGAGCTGATGAGGTTGTACGGATGATATCCCATCGGGAAGATGAGGCAAATCTACATGAACCGTAAAACAGAATGCAGCTCAAATACACTTTTCAAGCCACAAGCAAAATGTTGGCTTACAATGCTACTTATCTCTGGATGAGACCCAGAGAACAGAATCCTGAATCTCACATTTTAAAGGACTAAGTCTACACAGCTCTCAAAGGGAAGGGTGAAATAGATGTGTTTCTCCTGGGCATCATCACAGACACCTGCCACTCTGAAAACTAGCCAGTAGAGCTAGTTCATGATCACACTTTTAGCTACAACTTTCAGGCATGTCACTTATAATTGAACACTTGATTCTGCTGTATCCTAGGATCAGAAATGTTATCTGGGCTTCCAGTTTTGTGTGTATTTTCAAAGAAGTCATAGGTTGGGGAATATTGGGACCACTAATACACACCTGATATACACAGGGTTTTTCTGGACAGTCATTCTCTGTGACACAGAGAGAGGCACTTGCTGGAAAGGCACACTCCTGGGATTGGTCAACAATGCTCAGGATTATTCTTTTCATATTTAGGACCATTTTGACCACTCCATAAGATCCAACAGTACAATAAAATATCTCAGACTCCAGGACATCCACAAAGTCACAGGTCATGCTACTAAGATGACAAAAATGTATAAATGGAAAATACAGGGTTTAAAATGTAGCAACCAGGTGATTCTCTATATTCAGTCAAGTACTGAAAGAGAGAGAGAGATCAAACACAACAAGTAAATTTGAGTGTCAAAGGTCATGACCTGGTAGTCCCATAAGCAAAATTTGGTAAACAGGTACAACTAGAATATTTTGGAGATTTTAAAGGAAATACTGTTAGTAAGGGTGTGCATCCTTTGCTGTTAGCTGATATTTATACTGATCAAACTCAATCATTTTTTGTTTTAGAGAAAGTAGAGGTATATATTTTTGTAAGTTTGTGTTGTTTAAGATTCTTGGTTGCAAATAGTGTGGTTCATTGTTTAAGCAGAAAATAACCATGTGTTAAAGGATGCAAAATAGGTCAGCCAATCACAAAACTGTAGAAATAGAGGAAGAACTCTTAGGCAGAAGCAGTGTGGTCCCTAGAATGGGGTCTCTCTATTAAAAATGCCACCAGGTTCCCACACAGAAGCAAGAAGGATCAGAGATGGGCACAGGAGGCTCTGTCACCCTACCTCTGACATGACACTGTAAGAACTTTCATTCCACTATAATTGAATCATTTGTACCACAGAAAGCTAAATAATTTTAAAAGATAAACAAAATCATTTGCTTAAATAAATAAAACCTTTCTCCAAGTGTTGGAATAATCATTGCATATTATTGTTTTAATTTAAAACAGGAAGACACCAAAATTATATAAAATCATGGAAAACTGACAAAAGAAAATTAAGCAAATATGAATTAATAAACATATAAATGGGTTGGAGAAATGTCTTGGGCATTCAGAATATATGCAGAAGACCCAAGTTTGATTTCTAGCACCCACCGCTGGATGCTCACAACCACCTGTAACTACAGCTCCAAGGAATCCAACACCCTCTTCTGGATTCTTCAGGCACCTGCATACATACACACACACACACACACACACACACACACACACACACACACACAACTTTTTAAATCCCTTTTTAAAGAGAATATGTATATCAGGAATTTAAGCTAAGGGTAGCTCTTACCACTGATCTTTTTAAAAAAAAAAAAAATGTTTCCCAGCAGCAAGGCAAAATGGGGAAGTCAATGTGCTCCATGATCCCTCTTGCTTATTAAAGGCATTTACTCAGCTTTCCAGAGAACTAGACCTACTTCCTAGCCTTGAAGCCAGCAGAACTTCCAACGGAAGTCCATTGAACAAGAACAAACTGGTAGTGTTGTTTGGTTATGATGATTTTGCAAAAGCTTAGAAACATATCATTCTATTTATGACCATATCATCTATTAAAGTTTAAGGGATAATTTTAAACTTTAGTCTTGAGAAGGTACTTTCAACTTCTGGATAATACATTTCAGTAGGTGGCTTACTCATGAAGTGCATTGCTACCATCATGAAGCCTAAATTATCTGATAAAAGATAAATAGCTCAACTGTCTCTAATACAGAAATGCCAATTCTCTCTGCAGGACTTTTGATGAACAACTGATAACACTGACATACTTCCATGCAAGTGGCCAGGAGGTGCTCAAGTTCTCCAATGAAGGCAACATCCCAATACTGCACTAAGGAAATGGACTGATGCTGTGATCTGACTTGGATACAGGCAGTACATTGTAGAAGAAGAAAAAGAGGGGTAGAGTTTGTATTCTTTTTTCCAAACATTAATTTTGAATTATGTTAAATACTGGAATGAGAATTCAATGAACCTGGCTGGAGTCCTGAATACAAGCCATGTGACAAGGAAGCAAAATTGGACAAAAATAGATAATTCTAGTCTCCATCCTCTTAGCTACATTCTGAGACCCTGGTGACTTGAGAAATTCACCCAGACCAAAATAAAAAAGGACAAGGCAGTGGCTGATGTGCACATTCTCTTTGATAAGACACTGTATGTTATTTATTGCTATGTTAACAATTTTCTGCAGATCCCAGTAACTTCAAGCAACAGCAGTTATCTCAGAGTTCTTTGGCACAAGAAATGAGGGCACAATACTAGTTTTGGGTTTCTGAAAAGATGAAGTATCCCAAGGCTTATAAGGAAACTGGTTCACTTCCAAGACCACTCATGCTGCTGGCAGGATTCAAGCCTTCGTGGACTTTTTGTGAGTGGCCATCCAGTGGCATCCTGTGGCTCTGTCATAAAGATTTCTCCTTGACAGCCTACAACACAGGAGCTGGATTAATTTGAGCAAGAAGGGAGAAGAAGGATTAGAACAACACCAACTTAGCATCTTTTGTAGCTTAATGTTAGAGGTGACATCTTCTCACCTCTGATTTAGAATTCTTCTTGTTCAAAGTAAGTAGCTAAGGTCAGCCCACATTCAAAGAGAAAGAGTATACAAGAATGTCAACATCAGCATGTCTGTATCACTAGCCATTTAAGAAGCTGTTCACCACAAGCATAGCTCCTGCAGTCTGGTGGCTAAACTCAATTCAGTCAGCAAGGCCAGAGTTGTCACAGGCCTCATTAAAATGTAAAGGGAAGGAGTCTTTTCAAACAAAATGTTAACATTGAAAGCAAGGTTACCCTCACTTTAGTACTGTAACTAAGACATGAGAGGTGGTTGATGCTTATTCCTACACCCTCAATAAGTTGTTCTTATACCCTAACCAATTGCAGCATAGGACCAAGAAAGAGTTCCTCCCTTTTGATACTCAGAAAGTGGGGCAAAGGCTCCCAGCACTGGGTGTTCATCATTCCCTGATGAGGGATCCTGCAAGTGAAAGAATAGGAATTACCCCAAAACTCACCATCCACTGTCATCCCCTTTTTAACTCTGTGTTAGCCAAAAGAGTATGACTTTAAAATGTATTTTTTTAATTCTTAAATAAAAATCAAGTATTTATTTAACATCTGAAAACTACAATCCTATTAAAAGTAGTCTGAAAACAAGCCACTGAAGTCAGACGCTACGTGAAAATTCAACCATGTTCTGCTAAGCAAGGATCTAAGAAGTCACACTAGGTGTAGTGGCACATACCTTTAATCCCTGTGCTTGGGAGGCAGAAGTAGATATAGCTCTCTAAATGTGAGGCTAGCCTGGTCTACACAGCAAGTTCCAGACCAGCCAGGGCTACACTGTGTAACCATGTCTCAAAACAACAACAACAAATCAGACATCTTTCCAATGAGAAAGGCAAGTCAAATGGGCAGCAGAGTATGTGGAGTTTGGATTGGATTGTGACACTGGGACAGATCTAGAAATGAAAAGACTGGAAAACAAGACCAGAAGCTCATCTAGCAATCTCAGCATGGCTTCAAGGTCTCATTTGTTTGGAAGAACATTCTTAGAGCAATGAACTACAAACAGGTGACTTTGGGCAAACCATATGCCCATCTATAGGTTGCAGATACATGTCATATGCCCCTCTATAGATTGCAGATACATGCCAGACAATCAGAGTACAGTTTTCTTATTTTCCCTACTCTTCTGAACAGTATACATCTAATTCAATGGCAATTTTCTCTCAATTCATCTCATCTTCAGTTTTCAAACCATTTATCTTACATCTCAGAGAAAACTTATCTCCTCACCAACACATGCTCTTATTTTTAAATAGTCTTTCCTAAGTAAAGTAACAGCTCATCATATTTTTGATTTGCACATCTTAATAACTAAAGATATCAGGCATTTTTCATATATTCACATACAGTCATTTTTATTTCTCCTTGCAAGATTGGTCTATTCATGTCACTTGCCTAACTATTAACATTTTCAAAGTGAAATTGTCCAGTGCAGTTTAACTGATAGTGGATGTTCTTCTATCATCCAACTAGAAAAAGACTTCCCATATGTAAAGAAATATAGACATAATAACCACTATAAAATGACTGATAAACATAAGAGATTGAGAAAAAAGATCTGTATTCTGAACTTCTCACTGCTGATATGTTTATGTTTTTCATGATTATTTTGTCTTTGCATTTACAAGATCACAGACAACAAAATCATGCTTGTTTCTGACATGATTAGGGACATTTTAGTACCTCTGATTTATTCAAACACAGTGCTAAAACTGATAACTTAGAAACTGTATAGTCTATTTGTATGAACAACACATGCCTATGAAATGATAACTTCATTTCTTTCTAAAGACTCCCTAATCATCCCCCTTATAATTAGCAAGCAGAAAGAATGCTGGGATCCCCCTTCAACAGCAGCAAACCCAAAAGGAGACAGCAGATGCCACCTATCCTCCTGACTCCTGACATTTCTCCTCAAACCTAGCCTTTTTTCCCTTAGGCCAAGTTACCCATTGTTAGTCTCTTTCCAGACGATCTTGATCTTCATCCAGGTGCACTCTCTTAGCTTGTTTCCCTTGTTGATGGAAAGCCATCATTTTTCTATGTTGCCTGTAAGCAGAAAAATTCAAAGGTGCATCCTGATGTACCTCTCGCCTACAAGTGATGTGTAATCAAGCATATCCTGTGCACTTGGGGCAACCTGATTGCTCTTTAACTTTAAAACATAAATGATAAAAGGGATAAATCTCTTAGGATTTGTCAAATACCTAGAGGATAGTGTGGCTTCTGTATTTATTTAGTCAATATTTGTAGATGTCTGTTATGTTCCATGATCTATGTTTGGGTGCTAAGAGTGTAACAAAAACTAGTAATAGCTAATTATTGCTTGAACACTCAATACATGTTACATACTGGAATAGGCATTGTTGTATACTGCTTTGATATTTCTTCTAACAACTAGAAGTGTCTTTGAGAGGTTTCTATTGCTATGATAAAATACCTGGACCAAATTCCATTTGGGAAGGAAAGGGTTTATATCACATTTGCAGTTCCACATTGCAGTCCATTATAGAAGGAAGTTAGGGCAGGAATTCAAGACAGAAACTAAACAAAGCGGAAGCCATGGTGGAGTGCTGATTTCTGGCTTGTTCCTTATGACTTGCTCCACCTGCTTTCTTATAACAACCAGGACCACAGGCCCAGAGGTGGCACTGCTAATAGTGAACTAGGTCCTTCCACATCAATCATCAATCAAGAAAACACCCTACAGATATATCTACAGATATGCCTACACACCAATCCTATGAAGGCATTTTCCCAATTAAGATTCCTTCTTCCCAGGTGATCCTATATTGTGTCAAGTTGACATAAAAACTAGCTAGCACAGTAGATCATTTTGGTGCTGTCAGTGAGAATTTTATATCTGAGTACTGTATTTATATCATTTCCACATGTTCCTCTCCCCTCTCACCTCCTTCATGTTCCCTTATAATCCCTTTCAAATTCAAGACATCTTCTATAACTGTTATTGTTATATGTATACACACACACACACACACACACATATTTTTAAGATTGACTATTAGGATTCAATAATCTATTAAGGAGCTAATTCCTGGAGAAAACTCATTCTCTTTCCCTCAGCAGTCACTAGATGATTGTAATTCTTCATCTAGGATTGGGGTCTTGAGAAATTTTGCCATTTTTGTTGGCATTTTATTGGTGTGGTCATTGTGCAGATCTTTTTTATGTAATCATATTGTCGAAATTTCACGGTGCAGCATTCCTGTCATGTCTAGAAGACATTACTGTCGTCAGGAATCCTGGTCGTCTAGCTCTTACAACTTTCTTCCTCCTCTTCCATGATGTCCCCAGAACCTTAGGTATAGGAGTTGTGTTGGTGACAGATAGTATTTCTCTATCCATTTAACACATGA
This sequence comes from Peromyscus aztecus, assembly GCA_902168405.1. Lineage (NCBI taxonomy): Eukaryota > Metazoa > Chordata > Mammalia > Rodentia > Cricetidae > Peromyscus > Peromyscus aztecus. Next base: position 26,595 of record CABHPQ010149632.1, read on the forward strand.
GAAACCTGAGAACTAAGTGCTTCTCTAGGATCACAATATTAACAAGCTGCAAAGACTAAATGTGATGTAAAATATAAAACTTACCAGACAATGACTATTCACTATCACCATCAACATAGTCTTCTACTCAAAAAGCTTGCTATTTACTAAGCAAATGGCAGTAAGGTTTGACTGGGTGGAAAGAACCAAGGAAGAAAACAATGGACAAAGGCTATAAGCAAAAGTTTTAAAAGGGGCATTTTTAGCCTTCTTCTGCCAGCACATTGTTTTTGCTCTTACATGAATCGAACCCTCATTACAATGTTGTTTATAAATAAAGACAACTTTGAGTAGATATTTGGACCCCTGTCTAGTCATCTTCTTTATAAGCTATGGGCTGAGTAGGTACCATTCTCAAGGTCACACTACCTAATTTTTTTTTTCATTTTAGAGTTTCTTACCAGAGAAACAACCAATAGAGAAGTGACTCTATAAATAGCTGGGAGCCAGGAGACTGAATCATTTCACATGAATACATATATCCAATCATCATGTTGTTATTTAAATACACATGGATTTTGTCTAATGTATGTTAATAAAACCGTTTTTAAAATAAATGTATGTGAACTACAGTCTTATTTATATACACCATGGCATTAAGAAAAGACACTTGACCTCTGTGGACTCTGAGGTTCCCTTATCTATAAAATGAGAACAGTGATTTTTTTTTTAAGTATACATTATAGATCTGGCAAGGCTGTACGACATACAATATGAAGACATCAACCCTTGAAATAATCAATAACAGTGTCTACCCAGAGGGTTATTATGAGGATCAAATGAACTCTGTGAAGGATTTTTCAGACATCCACAAACACTCAGTTTTCACTGGAGCAAGCTCAGGAGATGAAATAGTTGGCAATGTAGACCATATTCCTTTACTGATGAAGCTTACAGTGTAGTCTGAAGATAAATGAATACAGAGGAATTGTATTCACTTAGACAGTGCTAACTATTAGGAAGAGGATATAGCTAAGCTATACATATATGCTTTCTATGGAGCTGGGGACCCAAAGCTGCTTCAAAGAGGCGAACCATAAATGGCCTCACCGAGGAAGTGACATTTGAGCAGGGCCCTGAATGAGCTAAAGGACCTGGCTACAGAAAGGTCTAGAAGCATCACATCCCAGAAAAATAAGCAGCAAACGCCATTTCAACCAGGTAAAAGTCAGACTTCTGAAAACAAGAAGAAAGCCACTGAGGCTGAAGCACAATGAATGGGGGGAGCATTGGGGAAAGAGAAACAGAGGAGACATGAAAGTGATCACACGTGTCCTTGTGCCCTGGGAAAGGGAACATATTAGACAGTGTGTTGTCACCATGACAAAGTATCTGAGAAAAACGACCTAAAGGGGGAAAGACTTGTTTCGCCTCCTGCCTCCAGTCCATGATATGCTAGTTCCACAGTTGTTGGAGAGGAGGAAAGGACAAGATGGCAAGAGCTTGTGGAGAGCCAAGGTTGGCTATCTTATGGTGGCCAGGAAACAGAAAGAAAGAGGAAATGTTTGCAGAGCACACATACCCTCCACAGTCACATCCCCAGCAACTTACTTCCCACAAGACCCAACTTTCTAGTTTTCATCATTCTCAATACTGGCAGCAGATTATTGATCCTATGTGGTCATTTTAATAGTAGAAGCACAAATGCTAAGAAATGGGGGCAGGCAAAGTTTATATTTTAACACAGCTCTTAGAAAATAAATTGACTCGACCATATATTAGTAATATACCATTATTGTATTTTCTCAATCATGATTGTGTGTTTTTATTGGTTTAAATTTTTCTTAGTTTCAAAGCCAAAATATGAGGCTACTTTTGATGAAAATGTATCATGCGCTAAAAATTTTTCTATATATAAAGTAACATTTAATCTCCTTAACATCATCTATATAGCTAAGTAATAGCCATTGATTACTGGTTACTCATTTGTATTTGATCTCAGGTCTAGTTGAATAATGACTGAATAATTCATCAATTTGATTGAATTAATTGATTCCTTAAAAATTTAGCCTCTTTGTGATTGAAACAACCTGGGCTAAGAAGAATGAAAATCCTGCTAATTTCCCATAATGCTTAGCTCTATGACTCTGTAACTGAGATATGAAAACCCTGCTATTGAAAGTGATGTGCTCCAGACACTGAGAGCAACAATTAATAAATGGGCCCTCCTCAAGCTAAGAACTGTCTGTAAGGCAAAGGACACAGTAAATAGGACAAAATGACAGCCTACAGAATGGGAAAAGATCTTCACCAACCCCACATCTGACAGAGGGCTGATCTCCAAAATATATTTAAAAAACTTAAGAAACCAGACATCAAAAATACCGAACAATTCAATTTAAAAATGGGCTACACAGCTAAACAGAGAATTCCCAACAGAAGAATCTCAAATGGCTGAAAGACACTTAAGGAATTGCTCAACATCCTTAGTCATCAGGGAAATGCAAATCAAAACAACTCTGAGATACTATCTTACACCTGTCAGAATGGCTAAGATTAAAAACACTAATGACAGCTTATGTTGGAGAGGATGTGGAGCAAGAGGAACACTCTTCCACTGTTGGTGAGAGTGCAAACTTGCACAGCCACTTTGGAAATCAGTATGGCAGTTTCTCAGAAAATTGGGAATAAATCTACCTCAAGACCCAGCTATACCACTCTTGGGCATATACCCAAGGAATGCTAAGTCATACCACAAGGACACTTATTCAACTTAGTTCACAGAAGCATTATTCATAATAGCCACAACCTGGCAACAACCTAGGTGCTCCTCAACCAAAGAATGGATAAAGAAAATGTGGTACATATACACAATGGAGTACTACTCAGCAGTAAAAAACAATGACATCATGAAATTTGCAGGCAAATGGATGGAATTAGGAAATAATCATCCTGAGTAAGGTAACCCAGACTCAGAAGGACAAACATGGTATGTACTCACTCATAAGTAGATACTAGATGTAAAGCAAAGGATAACAAGACTACAACCTACAGCTCTCGAGAAGCTAGCTAATAAGGAGGATCCAAAGAGGGATGAATGGATTGCCCTGGGAAGGAGAAATAGATGAGATCTCCATGAGCAAACTGGGGTTGAGGAGTCGGCAATGGAGGGTAGGGGATGAGGGATGAGAACACAAGGGAACATGATGGTTGAGTTGGAACAGAGATGGAGTGGGAGAGCAATGAGATACCATGATAGAGGGAGACATCATGGGCTAGGGAGAAACTGGATGCTAGGGAAGTTCCCAGGAATCCACAAGGATGACCCCAGATTAGACTACTAGCAATAGTGGGGAGGGTGCCTGAGCTGGCTTACCCCAATAATCATATCAGTAAATACCCTAACCGTCATCATAGAGCCTTTCTCCAGTAACTAATGGAACCAGATGCAGAAGAGATCCACAGCCAAACACCAGGCCGAGCTCCAGGAGTCCAGTTGAAGAAAGGGAAGAGGGATTCTATGAGCAAGGGGCATCAAGATTATGATGGGGAAATCTACAGAGACAACCAAACCAAACTAGTGGGAACTCATGAAATTTATATCAACAGCTGTGGAGCCTGCATGGGACTAGACTAGGCCCTCTGCATAAGCGAGACAGTTGTGTAGCATGATCTGCTTAAGGGGCCCCCTGGTAGTAGGATCAGAATCCATCCCTGGTGCATGAGCAGGCCTTTTGGAGCCCATTTCTATGATGGGACACCTTGTGCACAGCCTTGAGGCAAGGAAAGGGGCTTGGACCTGCCTCTACTAGGTGTGCCTCCCCATGGGAGGCCTTGTCTTCTTGTGGGAGGGAATAGGGAGTGGGTTGGGAGGGGGAGGGGGGAGAGGAGGGGAGAGGGGGATCTTTGGTATGTAAAATGAATAAAAAAATTTTCCTAATAAAAAAAAATGATTCAAAAAAAAAAGAAAGTGATGTGCTCCAAGGATAGCAGAAGTCTAGAATAAAACCCTTTTGAATGGTTTTATTTTTCTTTAATAATTTGATAAGGGGAGAAGGGGCTTTAAAACAACTACAATTATATACTAAGCAAAGGCCGTCTTTGGGTTCACTGAAATAAAATATCACGTTACCAAAAATAGAACAATGACAGACTACTTTGGACTGCTCTGCTGGACAGACCCCTGGCAGCCCTGCACTCCCAAGACTAACCCTCCCACCGCCTTCAAAGCGTAGTTTTCTTGGAGAGATTGGGAAATGAATGGAAACTGCTACCTACTGTACAGAAAGGACAGAGTTTCATAGGTTGAAAAACCTTCAAGCCAAAACCTGGAAGGGGCTCAGAACCTCAGTTCATTTCACATGTGCTTCTTTATTATCATAAAAGAGAGACAGGAAAGAGAAAGGCAGCCAGCTCGCACATCCCAGTGCTTCCTGTCAGCCCACTCTTGCAGTATGTGATATGCAAGTTTGTTCTTTGTTATTATTCAATAGCAGCCATTCTACCTGAAAGTCACAAAAGGTGAGGCATTTAGGGAGCAAAGAAACTCAGACACATGCTTCAAACATGCCGCACTGTTTTCAGATGGCTCTTGCTGAGTCGCGCTGCGTCTTCTCTCGCCCTGTCCTGCTTTGGGACTCACCCTCTCTTTACCCACTAAAGGAAAGAAGCAAACAGCAGAGATGAAAGTGAAGCCAGCGGCAGAAGAAAGGATGAGTTTGGCTTTTTTCCGCTTATTTGAAGGATGAATGATCTGAATGTGATGCTTAAAAAAAAAAAAAAAAAAAAAAAAAAAAAAAAAAAAAAAAACCTCAGGGCTTCAGCAGGACTGGAGGGAATGGAAATGTGTCCAGATTTTATTTCTTTTTAAAAGAGCCATATAAATAAATACTATCTCATAGCCTTACCCCATGAACTCAAATATAAACAGCAAAGTCTTGCCCAGTAATCATGGGGTTAAAGGGCTACAGAGGACAGACGCTGCCAAATAAGACCCCTCCCTCCAAAAAAAATTGAGTCTTAAGTAACAGTTTTCCATTCCCATGACATACACTGCCCGCCTCTGCCCCTCTCTACACACATTGTATGATGAATCTTATTTCCTGCAAAACAACTACTCTGAAATCGTTCTTTTTGAGATTTTTTTTTCCTTTACTCCTTTGTATCTAAGGTATATCAATCATATTACAATATTGCCTTTGGGCAATACCTGATCTTCTATTTCATTTATTCATTTATTATTACTTAGAAATCAATCCACTAACATATACAATATAATGAGAGTGTTTTATTACATTCATATAAGCTCCTAAATAACATATGGCCTAATTATTTCACTTGTAAAGATTATGAATAATTTGCTACATTATATACTACCTTGGGGAATTTGAGATTAACTCATAATAGGGTTACCAATTTTCATTTAAGTTGTTGTATATTGCTACAGTGCAATCATTTTTAAAGCCATGTAAGATCCTATAAAAATAAAACTTCCATTTTTTTTCTCAATGGTCATTAAGTGTCTCCCAGTTGTTTTGATAATTAACAGACCTGTTACTAAGTTTCTTCTAAGTCATGCCTTCTGCAGGACTTTATACAAAAGCTCTTTAGAATAAAACCATGCTCTTATATGACATTGGGCTTTGTATTGATTTGGTTAGATTTACTCAGTCAGTGTTATACTACTCCCAACAACAACAAAAACATTAAGAAAGTAATTAGTACACATAAGTTCATGCCACAGAACTGCCACATGGGTTTCACTTCAATGAAGACAAGACATCTCTCTGCTTTGTGACTCAAGATGATTTTAATGAAGAAGTGCCATCTTCTGTCTTAGTCACTGTTTTATTGCTGTGAAGAGACACCATGAACAAGGCAAATCTTATAAAGGAAAGCATTTCTTACAGTTGTGGAGTGCTAGTCCATTATATTCATGGTCAGGAACAGACAGACATGATGCTGGAGCAGCAGCTGATAGCTTTACATCCTCAGAGAGAGACAGAGAGAGTATAGGCTTTTTAATCCTCAAAGACCACCTTCAGTGATTCATTTTGTCCTACAAGGCCACACTCACTCCAACAAGGCCATAGCTCCTAATCCTTTCCAAACAGTTCCACTAATGGAGACAAAGCATTCAAATGTGTAAGTTGATGGATGGCATTCTCATTCAAACTACCATATCCCCCATACATGCTATAATGCATATCACCATGTGTGTCCCACAAGGTAACATGTGAATTTAAATTAGAATATTGAATAAATACAAATCAACAACCAGAGATATATTGCATTGATTCCTACCTAATTCTGGGACAATGTGGATGTTCTTTGTTAATAATCTTACATAATGATGCACAAGCAATAGTCTTAAGTGCTTACATGATATGAATCCACACATATACTAATTTAAATTATTCAGATGGTAATGTTTAACTGAGTACACTTCTCCTTAGTTTTTTATTGGTTCAGACTCCACACAGACTTGGGGGAAGTCAGCAAATGGGCCATAGTATCAGAGCAGAAGCAATAGTACCAGTTAACATTCCAAGAGCATTTGCTACCTTCTATTATTGTATGCAACTCATATCTGTTTACTAATTCTATAAATGAAACAAACCATTAAGCATGATCTTTATCATTTCCATTTGTTGATGCAGACACTAAGACACTAAAAATTAAACTCTCTTCCCCTGGTTGTACATCTAGCAAATTACAGAAGTGGGATCCAAACCCAAGAACTCTGATTCCAAAGCACATGCTTATGTCACTATTGTATTTTGTCACTGCCGTGGTCATTGAGTCCTTCAAGCTACAGCCCCCATAGGGACCAAACCATCCTGTGGACTTCGATAAATCTTTTCCCTCTTTAGGGTTTCCTTAGTTTCCTCTTCTAAAGAAAGATAGAAATAAATTTCAAGATCTCTACCACAGCTCAAAGCTATGTTAGTCCATGCCCTTAAGTACCTGCATGATTTATATGATTATCATTTTTTCATTTAGTCCTAGCCAAATCAACACATGAATATGAGGAGTTGAATAATTAAATATTCATGAGAATAATGCAATGTTATCACCATTCTTAATATCTAGCAGTCTTGGCCAGTAGTCATCAGTCACAACGGACAATGTCCCATAGAGAGCCAGGAGATGAGAGAGTAGTGTGAAACAGAAAGGGGCTTGAGTGCAAGTACTAAAGAAGAAATTAAAAGAAGGGGCTCCTGCTTGGGATTTGTGTCCAGAAAACACCTTGTTAACCTATCCAGAGACCATGGAAGCCACGTGGATCTTGTCTGCAGCCTGCTCAGTATTGAGACCTCAATTCTATAAGTATATTTACACTAAGTGACTATTGAAATCCCCCAGCTGTGGAATCCAGAAGCCCCAAGCTGTATTTATGTGGAGGGCTGCTAATCCCTGATCCCAGCTCTTCTCAAGTCTGTAGAAACATTTTGTCTCTGTAGACGAGTCCTTGTAAATCTCTTCTTGTCGAAGGATTTAGTTCACTGATTGTCAGCCATGAGCTACTTCATAAAACAACTCACAGAGGAACAGAGCCTTCTGCTCCGCCTTTGGCGGGGAGCTTGTTACACTAGATAACCTTTTAATGACTGCATTCCATTTTAACTTGGCTCCAGAGAGAGAAACTAGAAAGAAAGGAGAGATACTTCCTTAATGCTGCACTTTTTTCATATTGTATCTACTGCAGCAAATTAGAAATGATGGATGGAGGTCGCCTTGTACCCTGGAATCCCAGAGCCATATAACATAAAAACAAGCTGGTTACTCACAGATAAGATGACATTTCAGGGCTAAAGAACCACTGAAATATGAAAAGACAAGGTTCCTAAACTGTAAGCAGCACCAAATCCTCCTCAACCTTGTTTTTATCACATATTACCATCCAAGACGGAATCTTTTAAATTTGTTGTTGCACTTGGCAATGATTGTCCCTTACTTTAATAAACGGAAATTACTATTTAGCAAAGGAATGTTGGATTAAGAGGGCAGAAAAAGCAAACGGCTGAGCATATTTTAAAAAACGTTAATGGAGAGTGTATGCTGTTCTTTCTGGAATCAAGAAATTAGAGGGGAATATTCTCTCTTGGAAAGCAGAGAGGATGACAGCAATTATTGACTGATTGCAAACAGAGTAGGGTTACAATAGCATATTTCATTTTGATATTTAGTTGGAAGACAGGAGTGTGTATGAAAATAAAAGCAGAGTTCTAAGAACTCTGGCAAGAAAGAATGTTTTGTTTTGTTCTGCTTTGGCAGTTCTGCAGTTTTATTAAAGCATGGACTAAATGTGCGTCTGAGCTTTCTATTTGTTTTCTTCCTGTGCAGCCCAGCACTAGGATTGGTGATGCTTCTGTTCAGCTGGGATGCTCATTCCAAGGTGACTTTGTGGTTCTTGGATTTTCAAGTATTTTAGGAAACATGGGGGGGGGGGCGCCGCAGGCCCGTGCCCTCAGCACAGTAAGATCTGATGCTCAGTGACTGACCTTAGGGACCAAGAATCTGTATGGCAACTGGCTTTCATACCAATGTTGGTCATCAAGATCTGGCCCTTGAATGGTTTCCACACACCCTGTTGTTGGCATCTCTGGGTTTCTCCCAGTCACACCACACTTTAACGTACCAGTTTACCAGGTGCCAGTCAGAACTAATGGCTCCTGTTTGAGCGCTCTTATACATCCCAAGGATTCTGAGGTCATGATGCTGAGGTGGAGACAGCTACCTCTTCAAAAGGCAAGAGTCGTTCTTAAAGTCCTATAACATGAAATCCAAATGAAAGATATGGCATGATAATTTTAAAAAGGAATTTTGTTCCATCCATTTTCTTTATCTATTCCGCAGTTGAGGGACATCTATGTTGTTCCCAGTTTCTGGCTATTATGAACAAAGCTATTATGAACATAGGTGAGCAAGTGTCCTTGTAGTAGGATGAAGCATTCTTTGGATATACGCCCAACCTTAATGCAAGGAGAAGTGCCTAGTCTTACTGAAACTTGATATGCCATGTTTGGTTGATTTCCATGACAGGCCTGCCCTTTTCTGAAGGGAAACAAAAGAGAAGTGGATGTAGGGGGCAGAGGGGAGGTGGGGGTTGTGGTGGTATTGTTTTCCCCAAAATATTGTGTACCTTAATAAACTTATCTGGGGTCAGAGACAGAACAGCCACAATATTAAACATGAGGATAGGCAGTGGTAGCATACGCCTTTAATCCTAGCATTCCAGAGATAGAAATCCCTCTGGATCTCTGTGAGTTCAAGACCACATTGGAAATGGCCAGGCACGGTGATACACACCTTTAATACCAGAAAGCCAGCCTTTAATCCCAGGGAGTGATGGTAGAAAGCAGAAAGGTATATAAGGCGTGAGGACCAGAAACTAGAGGCATTTGCCCTGGAGAGGCATTTGCCCTGGAGAGGCATTTGGCCTGGGTAAGCATTTGGCCTGGAGAAGCATTGGGCTGGTTAAGCATTCAGGCTTCTAGCAGCAGTTCAGCTGAGAGTCATTTGGATGTGAGGACACAGAGGCTTCCAGTCTGAGGAAGCAAGACCAGCTGAGGATCCGGCGAGGTGAGATAGCTGTGGCTTGTTCTGTCTCTCTGACCTTCCAGTGTTCACCCCAATAACTGGCCTCGGGTTTGATTTTATTAATAAGACCTTCTAAGATTCATGCTACAGGGGGTAGGGGCTGGGAGGCAAGAAGGGAGGGGAAACTGTGGTCAGGATGTAAATAGGAGTAATAAGAATAATAATAAAATGAATCTAATTGAAATATATTATTGTATGTTTAATTTTAAATATTATAACCAACCTGTAGTTAGCTGGCTCAGGATATTAAGTGAACCTTCCCATTCCTCCATGTAACAGATAGACAGACTCACTGATCTAATTAAGACAGTGCACTCTTCTTCCTCCATCCACCAGAGATGTCTACTCCCCAGGAGTTCTCTGTGTTCACCTCCAACCTGGACCATGTCAGTTTGTGCCCATTAACTTATAATGATGCTAATGGACACATTATACAATTAATGACAATGTACTTTGATGGGGTGTGAAAAATCAATGGAGATTTTTGGACTTATGTGATAGGATGGAATCACCAAATGATCCATAAGAGATGTGTTAGAAAGATGGCCACAAGCCTTTCCTCAGAATTCTCTCCATGTACACACACTCCAGGAAAACTGTGATGAAGGAAGTAGACAAAGTTTCTGAACTCAATTGGCTTCTCAGATATCACAAGCAGGGATCAGCAAGTGTTTTCTCCAAATGGTTAAGGAGCAAATGCTGTAGTTTTCACAGGCCTCTGGTCTTCAGGCCAGGCGATCAAGACCACTCAACTCTGGTGCTATGAACAGACTGAGATGATGCAATGATTATGCATGATTGTGTTTAACCAACATTTATTTGTGGATGCTGGAATTTGAATTTCATATAAGTTTTTACTTGTCACAAAATATTATTCTTTAAATTCTTTTCAGTTGTTTAAAAAATGTGTTTTTTTTTGAAAAATCACTTTTAGCTCAGGGCTGCTTGGAAACAGATGGTGAGCCACATTTGGTATGGGCTATAGTATGTGAAACCCTTATCTTCAGTCTTTGCTCTATTAGGAAAAGCAAAAAACTGTCAGTCTTAGAAAATGCATTTGGGGTATAGTTTGTGTAGAAAAAGATGAAGAATTGGATCCACTCTGTGAAAACCAACTCAATGAAAATATACTAAAGGTATGTCTAACTATTAATGTGCAACTGCATGTTTTAAGTTAAAATGGAAATTCAATGTACCATTACTCATATTTTGAGTTTTATACCCCATTCCAGTGAATAAGCTATAAAATTCTTTGTTTTGATGTCTGAGATCGGGCAGACAGGAACCATGTCTGCTTTGTTCACTGCTGTATCCCTTGCACTGTTACACTTAGAGTTACTAGGTATAATTAATCAATAAACATTATTAGAAACAGGTATAGGGTGACACAGGCAAAGTTTTCTCCTTGCTGTATGGATACAACACAGACACAGCCTCTGCTTTCATGAGCTCATATTTAACTGGATACACACACAACGAAACAGATGGCTCTTCAAAACTAAATGTTCAATTCAATTACTGTGCGAGCCAATAGTTTACCAAATTAACAGCTTACTGGGAGATACTCCCTCCCCAAAATATCATCCAACATCTCTTTCCCTTCCCCATTATCTCAACACAACACAAACATCACAGCATGCAGTTGCCCCTTTGCCCCTCTCTAATACTCCAAAAGAAAAAGAAATTATTACAATCCTACTACCACTTTTGATTAAGACTGGTGTGCTGAATGAAATACCCCACAGCTCAGACTCTAGAAGCAGCCGATGCTTAGCATCCATATCTTCCATCATACCCACACCCTAACCTCTGGAACCTATGAAACTAGACAAGAGCCATGTAGTGCCCTGGAGAAACCCCACCTCCCATTGCTGGTATCATTGCTAGCTTTGAAGATGGACAGGGTCACCACCCAGGCCATGCAAATAGTGTCACCATCAAGTAATAAAGGTCCTTCCTTAGTCCTGTAACAGGGAAGAGTTTTGCCAATAACTGAAGTGAGCAAGAAAATGTGTTATCTCCTAAGATGTGTAAGAAAAAAATGTAGTCCTACGTGTACCTTGATTATGGTCACTGGGGGTCTCTTGATAAAGACAAGAGTCAGACTCTCTCCTACAGAAAGTGTGACAAATATGTGTTGTGTTAAGCTCTGGTAAATTTTTGCTCATGTGTTACAGCGGTGACTTCAAACTAATACAGGCTGAGGATTCCTTTGAAAACCACTGCCCCATCTGTGGAGAGAGATATTTATGCCAAGAAAATTGAGTCCTCTGTGCCAGGTAATTCATTTAGCAATCTCTCTAATGATAGTATTTTTAAAAGAAACTTGTAATGCTAATTACCACCTAATTATTTCAAACAGGGTGTAATCATGGGCAATATTTCTAGAACATGCAATACAATTAAAGTTACAAAGTCACTTGGATTATGTGAGCAAAGCAATCAGATGATAAATATCATCTTGCTAAATCAAAATTCTCACTTAGACTAATAATGGATTAATCTGTATGTAAATCACATCACCAAATTGCAACTTCTACTTGACATTCTGTCCGCTTTCAGGGGCTGGGGGAGGAAAAGCACACATTTTCCTAACAGTAAAAAATTGTATTATGCAATTGAAGAAGCATTTACTGTAATTCCCCACTCTGCTGATTATGTCTTACAATGTGCATGACTCTCCATTCATTGTTGAGCATGCTTGTTTGCCTTAATGTCATCTCAAGATGTCCAAAAAGAACCATTTTGCTCCGCAGAGGAAATAAAGAGTATCTGTTTACTTTCACCTTGGGATTTTTTTTTTTTTTTAGAAGTTTGCATGTTTCTCACCTCTACTGGACTTCTTAGTGGTAGTGGTGGTGGTGGTGGTGGTGGTGTTTCTTGTTCTTACTTTTTCCTATCACAAAAGAGACACAGGGACAACCAACACAAAGTCATTACTCAAAATGTCAAGAGTGTGTTGAGGAGCTAGGCAACAGAGGTGAACAGCAAGCCTGTTTGGGTAAAGTGGAAGATAAGATATACATGATGCTGTGGGTAAAAGAACCTAAAAGAAAAAGAAGAAAACAAGTAAGGACACTGAAGTCTGAAACCATTTCTAAAACTCTAGAGAGGTTGCAAAAACTACATGTGGGAAAAGCATAGTTTGTAGTCTTGTCTGTTTGTTGGTTGGATTAGGGGCTTTAGAAGAGATTGAGTTGAGTAGGCTTTGGTCTTCCTTATAAAATTTTGGAAGTAGTGAGGAACCTTTGCATAGCCTGCTCTCTCTCTGTCTCTGTCTCTGTCTCTGTCTCTGTCTCTCTCTCTCTCTCTCTCTCTCTCTCACTCTCCCCATTTCTCTCTGTCTCTGTCTCTCTCCCTCCTTCTCTCTCCCTCTTAAAAACTACTTAGTGGGTAGTATGCTGATGCCAACTCTCACAGCTCACAGAATCCTGTTGGCATCATCTTTTCCCAAATGCCCATTCACAGCTGTCACATTGGTAGTTTGAAAGTATTTATAGCTTTGGAAATATGCAGCCCCTACCAATCAGTATACTTATTCTTGGAAGTCTGGTAATTATAGATTTTTCTAAGTGACAATATTATCCCAGGAATCTTAGTTTGGAGCATCCTTACTTTATCTAGTTGTCATAGCACCAAATCTTCCCTGACTATTCTACCTAAAGAAAAATCTGCACAGATGCCCCCTCCAGTATATTAGAAATACTCAGGAAGTCATAAAATTTACTAATGCTCCTATCTTGGCAAACCACATCAGAAACCGGAGATCTCTGACTACATAAAGGATTATTTAAGTCCACGGGTAATGCTAATGTGAAGCTGAAATTCAGAATCATTTTCCATCCTCTTTTTCACCTTGTTCTTCACACTGATTACCATTATCTGACATAAAGAATGTATGTATTACTTTCCTGCCACAGCGTAGGTTACCTGAAGGCACAGGATTGTGCGATTATTCAAGATGGATCATTTAAACCTAGTATTAAGCCAGACACACAGCATCAATAGAAAACTATATGTGGAAGAGAGAAAAGGGCAAATGATGGAGGGGGGAAGAAAGGCAAGGACAAAAGGAAGGGGAAGAGAGAGAAGAGTTGAAAGAAGCCAAGAAGGTGGGGTCAATTTTGAACAGATTGCTTATCTGAGGTGATGTTAAGTTATTAACTGATTTACTATTTCTTCAAGACACTGGAGGAAAGAGGGGATTCTGACCTAGTAGAGATACTTACTTGCCACAGGGGCCAACTGGAGGCCTTAGAGATGCATGACCATTTGGTATACACAGCATCAAAGTAAAAAACTTAGATTCAATGTACAAATAACAGCTGTCAACCAAGTTTTGACTTTTCTTCTGCTATTGCACAAACCAACCTTGTAGTTGGATTCTTTGGTGATCAGTGAGAAGGGCTCTTATTATTTAGGATGAAGCAGTACAGGGAAAAGAAGGAGTATCATGCTGTTCTACCTCACAGCATACCATTCACTTGTAGATGACATGCAAAGCATCCCCTGGGATTGAGCAGTGCACAAACTTCATGACCATCCTACTAATCTCTGAATCAGAGAGCAACCTGGAATGTGTATTATAAACTGAAATAACCAGAGAAGAGCTCAAAGAAAGTGACCAAAGATGGGAACAGTAAGTAGCAGGGAAGGTGTGACTCTCAGGAATCCTCAGGGACAGTTGCAAAAGGCTTAGACTTCTCAGTCAAGTGACCTGAGAGCAAGGGGCTTTTACTAAGATGATAAAGGAAAAGACAAGTCAAGAAAGATAAAACCTCATGTTACATATGCTTACTGAAAGCAAAGCCAGAAACACACAGGCTGAGAAAGATGGCATATAGACTGATGTGTCTTCAGCATGATTCATTTCCCAAGGAAAGGAGTCCAAACAATCAGAGGAGTCTAGTTTACAATGAGATAACTAAAGGCTAGGAGGCTGGTTGGGAAAAAATTAAACTCTCTGAATGGAAAAAATAAAATAAAATTTGAACAGAGTCCCCACCTAACTGTAAAGAAGAGGTTCTTGTGGATATTTCATGAATGAAGACTACCTTGCACATATTCTTACACTCACTGTGACCAGAGTCTACATTGGAGCAAGTAAGGGTCTTCATTGAAAGGACTGTGTGAACTCCAGAAGTCAGATAATAGCTTCAGCATACGTTTTGTATATTTCACTAAATAGATAAAGATTTCACGTTTAACGTGCCAAATACCAAATACTATGTAGTTCTGATGATCTCCAGATTCTCAAAATGTTTGTTTATACATCCTGCGAGTCAGAGACTCACAGCAGAGTCAGTGGGGACCTGACTGGTAACAGATGGGCAGCTTAGCGTAAAGAACAGGACCATGTATCAATAGTTGTTCTCAGGTACAGAACATTTTTTGTGCACTTTTTCCATATCTACCATTTCACAGAGAAATTGTGACAAATTCAAAGTAGCATTAGGTAACAGGAAAGCCAGTTCATCCACTAGGAGGAGGCAAAAGAAGGCTGGAAGCTTTAGAATGCACTACTCCAGGTGTTTGTGAAGGAATGACTGTAGTGAACAAAGCTGCCCCACAACCAAGGCAGCAAGAAATTTTCATGAATAACAGAATCATACTAGGGTTTGGATCTCTTGAGCCTCAGTTTTGTTTGCTTGCACCTGTTTCCTTTTTTTTTTAAAAAAAAAAAACATTATTTATTTATTTATTATGTATACAGAAGAGGGCACCAGATCTCATTACAGATGGTTGTGAGCCACCATGTGGATGCTGGGAATTGAACTCAGGACCTCTGGAAGGGCAGTCGGTGCTCTTAACCGCTGAGCCATCGCTCCAGCCCCGCACCTGTTTTCTTAATGGGACCTGATTTTTCTTTCTTTGCCCTGGGTAATCCTTAAAGGAATAGCAATTTCATTTTGGATTTGAATTAACCAATGAAAGAATAGCTGGGTCCCTCCCCTTGGATGTTGGGAAACCCCTTGGAAGATGGGGAGGAAAAATTGTAGGAGCCGGAGGGGTTGAGGACACCAGGAGAACATGGCACACAGGATCAACTAGACAGGGCTCATAGGGGCTCACAGAAACTGAAGCTGCAGTCACAGAGCCTGCATGGGTCTTGTCTGCACTGGGTCTTCTGCATACATGTTATTTGCTTGGTGTTCTTGTGAGTCTCATAACAGTGGGAGTGGGGATGTCTCTGACTCTTTTACCTGCTCTTGGGAAACTTTTCCTTTTATTGGATTGCCTCATTCAGCCTTGATATGAGGGTTTATACCTAGCCTTATTGTAACTTGTTTATGCTGTGTTCAGTTGATATCTCTGGTAGGCCTGTGTTGCTTGGATTCTAACAGCTCCCTTGGGGGGAGGCGGTGAGAAAGCGCAGCATCAACCACACAGACACGGGGAGTACATTGAAAGCAAATAACAAACTCATTTATTCAATAACAGGGAAGGCCTTATATACTGTCTTCCCAGCACCCAGTCTGTGTGGTTATCGCTCATTGGCTGGGCATGATCAGGAACTCTGACAATGACTGTTGCTAGGCCTTCAGGCAGACTCTGCATGATCAGGAACTCTGACATTGACTAAGAACTCTGACAGCTCCTGTTGCTAGGCCCTCAGGCACACTCCATATTGGCTCTTAAGGAGTACATTATGTGCATACCTTGGCTACTGGTCTGAGCCAATTTTCTCGACCCTATGGGCCTGTCCTACTACAGGCCTGCTCTTTTCTGAAGAGAAACAGAGGAAAGTAGATCTGGGGGAGGGGGTGTGGGTAGGAGACTGGGAGGAACGAAGGGAGGGGAAACTTTAGTTGCCATGTATTGTATGAAAGAAGAAATTTTACAAAGAAAAAGGAAAAAGAAATGCTTTTCCATGCTGTGTGCCTGAGAAAGCTAGGCAATCTGCAGTGACATGAACAGCCAGAAGGACTGACTGAAATTAACACATGTGAGAGAATACCAGTTTACAAGGTACCTTGAAATGTGTGCAGTAAGGCTACCTGATGTCACCATGGGGTGGGGATCCTGCAGAAAGCTAAGAGAGGATGCTGGATTTCCAAAGATTATAAAATGGCCCATAGATGCACTAGGAAATGCATTCTCCTCAGTCAAACAAGCAAACAAACAACAAAAAAGACAAAGAGCTAGGTCCTGAGAAGGAGATCTTAAAACAACTGTAAACAGCTATCCTGCCAAAGAATTAGCTTCAAAATGGCCATAGTTCACATGGACCCTTACCTACCCACTCCTCTCTCAGCACCCTGAACTTAAAGATTTAGCAAGTAACTAGGAAGCTAGGGGAAAGGAGGAGCAGAATGGCAGAAAGCAGAGACACAAAATTACACGACAACCCCTCCCCACCAACTGACCACCAACCTGAAAGCAAGTCCCCACTGCAGACAAGGAGAGAAGGTGACAATAAATCTTCATTCTTTTAGATTTGACTTTCTAACTTCTATGCTCAAGCCTTATAGCTCAGGTCTTATGTGACCTGGGAACCTTCTATAACCTGAGACAGGAGTTAGAAATGTCTTAAGAGTAAGGAAGTGGACTGGAGAGATAGCTCAGAGGTTAAGAGCACTGACTGCTCTTCCAGAGGTCCTGAGTTCAATTCCCAGCAACCACATGGTGGCTCACAACCATCAATAGTGAGATCTGGTGCCCTCTTCTGACACACAGGGATACTGTATACTAAATAAATAAATAAATAAATAAATGAATAAATCTTTAAAAAAAAGAGTAAGGAAGCTGGAAATCTTTTCCTACCAAGGACCTTTCAAAAGGACTATTGGAGACAAACGTTTGATTTGGCTTAAAGCCCACTCAGTGAGATGGAATCCATACCCAACACTGCTTGGGTGACCAATAACCAGAGAATAGATAGCCCAGGACCTACAGTAAAACTAAACACTACTATTATAAAAAAAAAATTATCAATAAAATGATTCCTAACAATATTCTGCTATACTCAGAGATCAGTGCCTTATTCAGACATCATCAGAGAAGATTCTTCCTGTGTCTATAGGAACAGATGTAGATACCCACAGCCAGATATCACTCAGAGAGCCCTTGGAACACACAGCTCTAAATGGTATGTCTCCATCAAATCCTTCCCCTCAGAGCTCAAGAAACCCCTCAGAAGAGGAGGCAGAAAGAGTGTAAGAGCCGGAGGGAATGGAAGATATCAGGAGAACAAGGCACTCAGAACCAACTAAGAAAGACTCACAGGAACTCACAGAGACTGAAGCAGCAAACACAGGGCCTACACAGGTCTGCACCAGATCCTCTGCGTATATACTGTAGCTTTCAGCTTAGTGTTTTTACTGGACTCCTGAGTGTGTGTGTGTGAACAAAAAGTGGGTCTCTGATTCTTGTGTCTGATCTTGGGGCTCATTTCCTTCTGTCTGGTTGCCTTGTCTAGCCTCAATATGATGACTTTTGCTTTATTTTATAATATTTTGTTTTATTGCGTTTGGTTGTTATCTCTTAGAAGCCTGTTCTTTTCTAATGAAAGACAAAAAGGAGTGGATCCAGAGGAGAGGGGAAGTGTGGAGTAATTGGGAAGAGGAGAGGGAGGAGAAACTGTAATCAGGACATATTGTATGAGAAAATAACCTATTTTCAATAAAGGAAAGTTAAAAAAAGTCATTTAAAAATATAGTTGTGGTACATTATCATTAACCTTGTTTGAAGATTATGCTAAATTTGGGGACATCTGATCTCTCTTCACAATTGTTTTTCCTGCAAAACAGGACAGAGGTTGAATCTAAGGAAACAGTAATTTTCCTACTGACAGCCAGAAGTGTGTTGATGGAAAAAAGCTTGTTCTTGTACACTGTGACAAGGCCAGAATCATCCTGCAGTGATCTTGGAAAGCCAACTCTATAGAATCTATTGGGAGGATGATAGATGCAGAGAGGAATTCACCAGAAGAAGCAGGTGGCCCTTTAGAACCGCTAAGATTTATATGTGTGGAAGAAGTAGTTAAAAGAAAATTGAAATAAAAGAGCCATTCCCCTGTCATGGCACACTAAGGAAATTAGCAAGAATTAATTGCTAAAGAGCTGGAGGATATAACATAAATATATACACAATGAGAATAAGCCCCAGTTATATTAGGATGGGGTTTGCAAAGATGATTAAAACCTATCATCAAAACTAGAACAAGAAGGCCTCCCTCCTCTTTAGCTGGGTAGGGATCAGTGGGACATTTTTCAAAATAATATAGAGAGAACTCTCAATGGAAGAGTAAAGCCAGAAGCTTAAAAGCAAAAATCTATATTCCCCTGCTGCAATACGCTTAGTGAAGTGAAGAACCAGAGACAAAAAATGGTAGAACTGGAGCTGGTATAGAGGAAATCAAAGAGCTAGTGAGAGTTTTGTATGGGCAGTGTGAGACCAGAAAAGGGGAAGTTTAAAAACTCAAAGCCTTTTCCTACAGTGTCTTAAACCAGCAGGATCAAGGACACAGAGGGGTGAGAAGGCCCTGCAGAAAATGACAGGTGGACACAGCAAGGGGAGGGAACTCCAGTTATGTTTTGAAAATGAGAAAGGTGCACTCCCAACTAGTTGAAGTGGCACCGAAGTGAGTCCCATCAGCTGTTCCAGAACCAAGGTGTTTTTAATCTGGGGTAGAGACACATAATTACCTTTGGTGAAAATGAGAGTCCAGTAACACAAAACACAAAGTCGTGGGAGGAAACCTTAAGTTATGAATGATTTGAGGTTGAGGAGAGCTTAAATATGAGTATGGGGCTGACTAGTTGGCTCAGTAGTTAAGAGTACTTACTGCTATTACAGAGGGCCTGGCTGGGTTCAGTTCCCAGTACCTATATGGTAGATCACAAACATCCATAACTCTGGTTTCAGATTCAATGCTCTCTGCTAACATCTACAGGTACCAGGCAAGCATATGTATGGTGTATATACATACATGCAGGCAAAATACTCATATGCATAACGTTTAAAGTTATAAAATTTTTAAAAAAATAAAATTTAATTTAAAAAGGAGTGTGATGGTAAATTTTGACTGTCAACTTAACAGAATTTAGAATCACCACAGAAACAAGTCTCTAGTCATGTCTGTGAGGCAGTTTCCAAATTAGGCTAATTTAGGTGGGAAGACACATCCTAAACGTACATGACACCAATCAATGAGCTGGTGTCCCTGACTGAATAAGAAGAAGAAAGCTAGTTGAGCAACAGCATTCATCAGTCACTGCTTGCTAACTACAGATACAATGTGACCAGATACCCCAAGCTCCTGCTGCCATGTGTTCCCTACTATGATAGACTGGGCCTTTGAAACCATTATGCAAACTAAACCTTTCTTTCTATAAGTAGTTTCTTACCAGGTATTTTAATACAAAACAAATAACTAGTACAAGTAGATTACATGCACAGAATTCTGGAGGACAATGGCATCATAAATGAGACTAAAAGCTTCAAAGGGGTCAACAGAATTGAGAGAGCTCTGATACGGCTAGTGCTGGGTTCAAATACATGAGCTTCAATAAGGTAATTAGCAAATAGATGACAAATTAAGTCAATTAATACCCATGTTGAATAAGAGCTGAGCTCTCACTTAAACAGACCAACTACTACAATCTAACTGCTCATCAAAATTACCTGCTGCCAATGTTAAAATAAAAATCCTAGGAGCAGGAGAGGTGGCTGGCTCAGCAGTTAAGAACATTAGCTGCTCTCTCAGAGGTTCTTAGCTCAATTTCCAGCAACCACATGGCATCTCACAACCATTTATAATAAGCTCTGATGCTCTTCTTCTGTGCAGGAATACATAAAGATAGAGCATATATACTACGTAAAATACATACATACATACATACATACATACATACATACATACATACATATTTTTAAAAATACAAATCCTGGGCTGGTTGGTGTTGGCACACGCCTTTAATCCCAACACTCGGGAGGCAGAGCCAGGAAGATCTATATGAGTTCAAGGCTAGCCTGGGCTACAGAGTGAGTTCCAGGAAAGGCACAAAGCTACACAGAGAAACCCTGTCTCGAAACACCAAAAAAAATCAAATTTATTCCAAGGCTAAGGTAAGGTAATCCAAGGCTAAGGTTAAGGTCCTAAGACAAAATATTCTTTTTATTCTAATATTCATCCCAAACTATGCATGCATACATTAGTCAATATAGTTCCCCAAACATCTTACAGAAATTGCAAGGATCAGCATCATGGCAAAGAACAAACATGGCATCTGCACATTTTTAGATCTATAGAAAATGTTAGTTTCTTGTACATTAAAGCCTACCACAACTCCAAAGGCCAAAGACTTTATAGCCCAATTTCTGTTCCTTCCAAGAAATCTCCTTAGTCTCATCTGGAAACCTCCCTCTCAGTAGAGTTGAAATCACTTTGGTAAATGCAGACTGAGCCATTTTCTACTGGAAAGGAACCTTTATAAGAAGTTCTGAAGTTAACAATCCAATTAAAAAATGGGCTACAAATCTAAACAGAGAATTCTCAACAGAAGAATCTCAAATGGCTGAAAAGCACTTAAGGAATTGCTCAACATCCTTAGTCATCAGGGAAATGCAAACCAAAACGACTCTGAGATACCATCTTATACCTGTCAGAATGGCTAAGAGCAAAAGCACTGCAGACAGCTTACACTGGAGAGGATGGGGAGTAAGGGGAACACTCTTCCACTGTTGGTGGGAATGCAAATTTGTACAGCCACTTTGGAAATCTGTGTGGCGGTTTCTCAGAAAATTGGGAATCAACCTCCCGCAAGACCCAGTAATACCACTCTTGGGTATATACTCAAGGAATGCTCAATCATACCACAAGGACACTTGTTCAACTTTGTTCATAGCAGCATTATTCTTAATAGCCACAACCTGGAAACAACCTAGATGCCCCTCAAGCAAAGAACAGATAAAAAAAAAATGTGGTACATATACAGAATGGAGTACTACTCAGCAGTAAAAAAACAATGACATCATGAAATTTGCAGGCAAATGGATGGAACTAGAAAAAAAATTGTCCTGAATGAGGTAACCCAAACTCAGAAGGTCAAACATGGTATGTACTCACTC
>CABHPQ010149633.1:0-18340 GCA_902168405.1 Peromyscus aztecus
TGTCTGATGCCCCCAGAGGTCAGAAAAAGCATCAGATCTTGTGATACAGTTAGAGACCTGTATTGTGATGGGAATTAAACTCAAGTCCTCTGCAGAGTAGTCAGTGCGCTTAGCTGCTCTGGCATGTCTCCGACCCCAGCACAATTTAAGTCAATTGAGTAACAAGTCCATGATTATTTAAAATTTGATTAAAATATATGTCATCCAACTATGTTTAGACTGTGTTATATATAAATAATGTATACTGAAGTGGGTAGCAGTGGCATATACATTTAATTCCAGCACTTGGAATGCAGAAACAGGCAGATCTCTGTGAGTTCAAGACCAGCCTAAGAACAGAGTAAGTTCTAGGACAGGCTGGGCTACACAGATAAATCCTGTCTTGAAGAAGTATAAATAAAATAAAGAAGAAAGAAAGAAAGAATATGTATGTAATATTTAATATATAAATTTACCTTATGTAATTGATCTAAGAAAGTTGTGCTTTGTGTTTTTAACTCTTAAGTTCTTTTTAGAAAATTATTCCTCGCTCATACAATCCCTCCTCTTTCTTGCCAATTGGACTCCTGGAGCTCTACCTGGGGCCTGGTTGTGGATCTCTGCATCTGCCTCCATCAGTCATTGGCTGAGATATCTAACACGACAGTTAGGGTGTTTGGCCATCTTATCACCAGAGTAGGTCAGTTCCGGATGTCTCTCAACCATTGCCAGCAGTCTATTGTGGAGGTATCTTTGTAGATTTCTGGGGACCTCTCTAGCACTTTGCTTCTTCCTATTCCCATGAGCGAGAATTGTTGAAACCAAGATTGGAAAAAGCACAGGGATGAATAGCCAAACTAGTGGAAACACATGAACTATGAACCAATAGCTGAGGAGCCCCCAACTGGATCAGGCCCTCTGGATGAGTGAGACAGTTGATTAGCTTGAACTGTTTGGGAGGCCCCCAGGCAGTGGGACCAGGACCTCTCCTTAGTGCATGAGCTGGCTGTTTGGAACCTGGGGCTTATACAGGGACACTTGGCTCAGCCTGGGAGGAGGGGACTGGACCTACCTGGACTGAATCTACCAGGTTGAGCTGAATCCCCAGGGGAATCCTTGCCCTGGAGGAGATGAGAATGGGGGGTGGGCTGGGGGGAGTACAGGGGAGGGGGGGCACGGGAGCAGGGAGGACAGGGGAATCAGTGGCTGATACGTAATATTAAATCAAATTATAAAAAAATAATAAATTTTAAAAAAAGAAAATTGTTCCTACATTTCTTTCTATTTCTGTCCCCTCTCTCTTTCTCTTTCTTTCTCTCTCTCTTTTGTTGGTGTCCTAGTGTAGGGTATGGGTTACAGAGGTTAGAAAAGGACAGCAGATCCCCTGTGGTTAAAATTACAGGGTAATTGTAAGCTGTTCAACGTGGTGGTGCTGAGAACCAAAGTAGGGACCTCTGGGAGAGCAGCAGATGATCCTGACCACTGAGTCATCTGTCTAACCCCAAGTCTCTGAATTCAATTAGGAATAGTATCAGTTAATTCATATCAATTTTTAATATACTTTAATTATTTAACTTCTATGCAACATAAAGCACAAGATAATTACCAGTATTTCTAGATGTACTAGCTAAATGCTGCCTAGGATATTTACATTAAAGATTGTCCTCATTTAATATCATGATCTTTCTTATATTTAATCTTGATTGGCAATTAGGAGACAAACCTCTGGGTGAGGTATGAGGTTACTTCTAGAGGTTTAGCCAAAATTGAAGACCTCGTGTGTGTGTGTGTGTGTGTGTGTGTGTGTGTGTGTGTGTGTGTGTAGTCATGCCTATGTAAACCAGAAAACAATGATGTACCTAAAGCTATAATTTTAAAAGTTATCAATGATTTTAAAAGGGCTAAGCCATGTAGGTTGAGTTAAGTAAGCCAGACTACACATAATATGTAAAATAAAATTTCAAAAAGATATAGACTTTTAAAATAAAACACAGAAATTCTGATTTTGTGTGTTAGTGCTGATGCAGTATTACATTTAAATACAATAAATAAAACAAGCGATAATTATGATGATGGTATTCAAGAGGTCTGAGAACCCAGAAACAAACTTGCGAATTATTATACAGCAGATTGTAGCAAGACTCATACTAAAGTAGGATGAAAAATATTCAGTGAACCAATTGTTAAAGTTTTACAAATCTGCTGGGTGGTAGTGAAGCATGCCTTTAATCGGGAGGCAGCGCCAGGCAGATCTCTGTGAGTTCAAGGCCAGCCTGGTCTACAGAGTGAGGTCCAGGACAGCCACCAAAACTACACAGAGAAACACTGTCTTGAAGAACAACAAAAAAAAAAAAAGGTTTTACAAATCTGTGTAAAAGTACATACTTTTCTGAACTGAAAGAATTTTAAACCCCAAATAGATATAAGCAGAAAATAAATTCTACATATCAAAGCAAAAAAATTAGAGAAATCACTGAAAATCCCAACAGAGCAATAAAAGATTTCTTGGTAAAAACTCCAGAGTGCAGGAAAGCTTGGAATGTATTTCAAGGCTTCATAGAATAATTTTATTTTATTGCTGCTTTATTCACTAAAACAAGGATTTGTAGTCAATATAGTTGTTCATCAACAGATGATGAAAATTTGTTGTTATTTAAAATGGAATTCTATTCAGTTCTAAAGAATAATGTAATCACATTTTCTGTAAAAATGGATAGGCTTAGAATATATAATGTGAGGCAAAGTCACACAATCTCAGATAGAAAATAATAGTATGATCTCTTCATATATAGAGCTTTGCCAATAATGTATGTAAGCAACTGTATGACTGGTAGAGTAAAACATAGAAACAGAAGAATTTTCAGGTGTTAGGTAGTATGGAATGACTGAATGCTGGCAATGCACATAAGGTATGATGGAGTATCTGTAGCATGAATCTTAAAAGTTTCTTATTAATAAAGAACAAACTTGAGCCAGGTATTGGGGTGAACACTGGAAGATCAGAGAGACAGAACCAGCCACAGCTACCTCACCTCGCCGGATCCTCAGCTGGTCTTGTTTCCTCAGACTGGAGGCCTCTAAGTCCTCATCCAGAATGGGTCTCAGCTGAACTGTGCTTCTTGAAAGCCTGAAAGCTTAACCAGCCAAATGCTTAACCAGCCAAAATGCTTCTAGTTTCTGGTCCTCACGCCTTATACACCTTTCTGCTTTCTACCACTACTCCTTGGGATTAAAGGCTCCCTATCTGGGATTAAAGGCTTGTGTCACCATGCCTGGCCATTTCCAATGTGGCCTTGAACTCACAGAGATCCAGAGGGATTTCTGTCTCTGAAATGCTAGGATTAAAGGCGTGTGCTACCACTGCCTATCCTCATGTTTAATATTGTGGCTGTCCTGTTCTCTGACCCCAGATAAGTTTATTAGCATACACAATATTTTGGGAAATACAATGCTACCACAAGGATCTAAAACTAATTGTTTTTCTATCTCTAAATTTGTCATAGATCTTTTTGGAGGGTTGGTGGTACATAAGTACCCAAAAATATATATTAGAACAAAAGTGCAAATTCCAGTGTGAAGCTCCAAGATGTCAAAATGGTTTTTCATATAGACATTCATTAAGATATGCAGACAGATTTGGGGTATGATTAATTTTTGTGTGTGATGTCCTTTTCATTTGAAAGATATTGAACATAAAATTCATAGAAAATTCAATAACTTTTAATCAAGATTACTGTATCCAGAAACTTTATTTTTCAAAATCATAGATAAAATGAAGACATTGAAATATTCAAATAAATGAAAGCAAATTTCCAATATAAAGCCAGAACCTCAAAATGTAGTCACAGATATCCTTCACTCCGATGTGGAAGAGAGAGAGACATAATAGAATCTTTTTTTTTTCCTTTGGTTTTTCGAGACAGGGTTTCTCTGTGTAGCTTTGCGCCTTTCCTGGAACTCACTTGGTAGCCCAGGCTGGCCTCGAACTCACAGAGATCTGCCTGGCTCTGTCTCCCGAGTGCTGGGATTAAAGGCGTGTGCCACCACCTCCCGGCTATAATAGAATCTTAAGTGCTTGAAATAATAATTGATGCCATTGGTAAAAGGGATAAGTAAAAAATAAATAGAAAACAAGAAATAACTATTATCTCACTCTCAACAATCTTCTAAGGTGAACAAATGAGGCATCAAAGAGTACTCAATCCAAGAAAAAGGAAGAATAAATTAACAAGAGTAAATACATATATTTTAATAATAACCTTAGATGAAATATTTCTAATTAAAACATTCATGGCAGCTGATGTAATTCAAAAGCAAGATGCATCTGTAGCTGGAGAATTTCTCTCCAGCTCCCTCTAAGTTCTGCCAGTCCCGGGAACCCACTTATAAAATAAACACACAGACTCTTACATTATTTAAACTGCTTGGCCATTAGCTCAGGCTTATCACTGTCTAGCTCTTACTCTTATTTAGCCCATTTTTATCAATTTTTACTTTGCCACGTAGCTCGTGGCTTACTGGTACCTTACATCTTGCTTGTGCTGGCAGCAGCTCCAGGCAATCTCCTCCTCAGCCTTTTTGTTCCCTCAATTCTCCTCTCTGTTAGTCCCGCCTATACTTCCTGTCTGGCTACTGACCAATCAGTGTTTATTTATACAGAGCGATATCCACAGCATGCATCCATTGGCTGTGTATAAGAAACTGAACTGGCGAAAATAAACAGTACAACTGGTAAGGTGAAAAATCATATTCTTAACATAAGGGCTATAAAAGAAACTAGGAGTAAATATGTTACAGAGAAACCGACATTAAAGGAAAATAAGAAGGGATAATGCAAGCATCAATGTATGTAATAAATGATAAAATGTATAATAATTATACATATATGCACTGAATATTGATTCACCTGAATTTTTAAATTTAAGGATCTTTATTACAATTATATTAACTATACTCTTATTGAATTTGCAGTAATTGTACTCTATGGGCAATTTCATTTATATTCCAAGTATTTAGACAACTCTATTATCTTTTCATTTTAATTGGATATTTTCCCCAGTACGATTAATAGGTATAACCTTATGTGGAAAGGCTTGCACTAAAGCTTAGGATCAAACTTTTAATTTTTAGTTAGAAATCTGCTCAAATAACACTGGAAGTAAAGAAACAGATAAGTGAGGACAAAATTATAGTGGGCTCCTTCAGCAGTT
Source organism: Peromyscus aztecus (assembly GCA_902168405.1). Classification (NCBI taxonomy): domain Eukaryota; kingdom Metazoa; phylum Chordata; class Mammalia; order Rodentia; family Cricetidae; genus Peromyscus; species Peromyscus aztecus. Next base: position 5,190 of record CABHPQ010149633.1, read on the forward strand.
CATGTATTGTGAGACAGCATTAACATACATCAATAACATATATTCTGGCCAAACATCACAGAAAACAATTTTTTTTCTACAACTCATTGGGCTGATTACAAATTACACTATATTTTAAGTCATAAATCAAATCATAAAGAATATAGAAGATGAAATAATTTGTCTTACCAGATTTTAGTAATTGAACAAAAGTAGAAACCAATATCAAGAGAATCTATAGAAAGATACAAACACATAGAAACCAAATAATTCATTTTTGAATGAGAAATAAAGCAATCAAAATTATGTTCCCATCTTAATAGATGGAGCAAAAGTCTTAAAAAATACCATTCTTACATGATAAACTTCCAAAGAAAATGGTAACATCAGAGTCATTCAGTAACATAATAAATCTTAACATATGACAAAGCTAAACCCAACAATGCTAAATCAGAAGAAAGACAGTATTTTCTCTAAACTAAAGGATTAGCTGAAGATATTCACACATCAGTCTCGCTCTATAAATTACTTAAGTCTTAGTAATGAAGAGAAAAAAAGTAAAATTATATAATACAGAAAGAAGGGAATTTTTTCATGGTATGACTTGAACAACCCAAAATACACTAGAAGAAAATTGTTAGACTCCCTCAACATTTTCAGCAGTGTAGCAGAAGATATAACCCATATAAAAAATCAAGTAAGCTACAGCAATGAGATTACTGGGTAACACTTGTAGAACATGATGGTAGGAGAGCACTGACCATTAAAATTTTCCTCCTGCTTCCCATAGACACAAAATAGCATCTTGTCCCCCACATCCTCCCACAACACAAGTAAATGAGTGAAATGAATAAATGAATGGATTAAATGTTGTTAAAATAGAGTATAGGTGCTCTATCTATAATGAACACAAGGATAAATAAATAAATAAATCACAATTACAATAACTTTAAAGAAATAGTAGTAAACCCAACTAAGGCAAAAGTCCTCTACAATAAAAAAAATTATAAAACAGAATAAAATATCATTTCAACTTTCCCAAAACATGGACTACAAATTCTATTGAGTATTATAAGTCAGAAGGCCACTATAACTGTTTCTGTTAGACTTCTGTATTCTTGTTTACAGAAAGTAGTTTCTCACTAGCTGTAGTAGTTTTAGTCTACAAAGTTAATATAGATTTTCAATTAGTTGATAATTCTTATTCAGTGGATGGTACATACACAGATATGCACATGTGTGAGTGTATTTATATACACATAATTTATACCTACAAGGCAGGCATATACATATTTTAAAACATATTTATTTTTGTGACAAATTTAGTATCTTCTGAAAAACTCATGGTGAATTTTCATTTATTTATTTCAAAAAGACAAAACCAAAGCTCAGAGACATTAAGCATCTTGACGGAAGATATTACTTTAATGATGTACATTGCTAGGGTTCCAGGCCAGTTCTCTTAGCCCAGTTGCTAAATCTAGCATTGTTTCACATTGGGTCTTCCTGAATCAACTCTCTTTCCATGTCTATATTAATGATGGAGCAGAGAGGAAAACAAAAACATCATCTTAGATCTCTCTGAGCTGGATATGCATTGGTCAGGTAATTCAAATTTTTTATGACTTGCAACTGTCCCCAGAAGTGTCATAAATGTTGGCTTTGGGGTTATAAATAAATTTTAAGAGCAAGGTACCTGCTCCATAACAGAGGAGTTATGAGGACTTGCTCACATACACAGAAATACATATATGAGTCATAAGGACTTGCTCACATACACAGAAATCAACATATATCTTGATCTTGATTTTTTTAACTTCATCTAAATTTAGATTTCAAAAAAGTGAAATGCTAGGCCCTGTTCATATTCTGTCTGCCTGCATGTGAATCAGAATGTAGCTCCCAACTTCTTCTCTAACACCATGCCAGCCATATGTTCCACCATGATGCTAGTGGATTAAGTCTCTGAAACCGTGAGCAAGCTCCCAATTAAATGCTTTGCTTCATAAGATTTGCTTTGATCATGAGGGTGTCCTTTACAGTAATGGAATACTCAGACAAAATTGTGGCCTGAGCCTAACTTGGTGCTTCCAATGACCCCTGCTGAATGATGGCTGGACCATATATATCACAGTGGTAGCTATCTCACAGAGTGGCAAAGAGTTAAAACCATATCACCTTTCAATAATTAATCCATGAAGGTGGTAACATAATGTTCAGGGTTCCGGCTCACCATTCACTCAGATCAGTAACATGAGAAATATGCTGAATAAGACGTACTGCTGTGGACATTTTAAGAGAATAGAACTTACTTCACATTAAACTATTCGTATGAATTAGTTGCCTAATTTGGGAGACAGGGCAACAATGATCTAGCAAAGCCTCTTTTCTGCATTTGAGAAACTATGAGGGACATGGTAATGACAATCACAGTGATCCATAACAATGAAAATTGATAGTCACAGAATATAGAAACAATTGTGTGCAAACCAAATATAATCTTAATTCAAATCCCAGAATAAGAGTTGGCCTTTGAGAGAACCATTTTTTCATCTTCCACTATAACATGTGAAACAGAGAATGTAGCTATAATTGAAGACAATGGTTATTTAGCCAATATTAGTATTTGTTTTTTACATGTTGGAACATGTTTTAGTTGATACACAGACATTAATCAAGTTCTAAGTATACTTTGCAACATGTGTATTATTCTTTTTCCTGACAGAGAAAATAAAAAAAAAACAGACATAAAAATGAATTTTGAACACCACACAGCTGTTGACTTCAGCAGCTTCATATTTTATTTTATTAGCACTGAGCACCAATGAGTCAGATGGTCATAAAAAGAAGAGAGAGTCAACATTGTTTTAAATCGTTTTTAAATAATATTTATTTTTATGAGGATAGAGTATTGGATTTAACCAAATTGAGGATTCTGTTAATTTTATATAATTAATCAGTATTTCCCAGAAATATTAATAGGGCTTGTTAGAGATGCTTAATTATAGAGTATAATATCTATAAGTTAAGCAGAAAACTTTGAAGGTGAATTTGAATAACAGTGAGAGAATTGATTTAGTTTCAGTAATTTATGGTGGATCCATTTTGGTACCCTTTTTTCTGCCTAAAAGTGCACAAAAGTTAATTTAAAAGAATTACTAAAGAATACTTTCTATGAACTCTGAGTTCAAATACATTTAAAAATATCTCCATTGTTTTAACATTAAATCATGGTGAGTTTGAACTTAAATTAGTGCGCTCATCTACCTCCAAAGGCCATAGAGTTGTTTGTGTAAACTGTTTATTACAGAATTTATTATTAAAAAGAATTTGTGTTAAGGACACATTTGAAGGCCAATGTGAAGGAGATGCATACAGTGATGAGCAAAGTTCAACTCGTAACTGGCTAATGCTTCAAATTTGAGCTTTGTGATTGGTCCTAGTTTTAAATTTTCTGTAAATGCAGTGGAAATGGTGCAGTATGCATCACTAATACCTAATTTTTATTGAATTTATACACTAAATTGAAGAGACCTTGAGAAAATAAAATATAGAGTCTTTAAAATGTTTATCTGCTTAAGTACTCACATCATGGCTACAAGATCACAAAGGCAGCACCAACGCCTTTGTAGTATAGTAAGGAAAGACATCAGTTGGAGGTTAAATTAGCTAGTAAAGTCACATGGATGTTGTCACACTGAGATTAAAATTTAGTCAAGTAATTCCTTAAAAAGCAGTCACAACGAAATTAGACAAAAAGACATGTGACATGTATTAGAAAGCATCCTTTAATACTACTAAGGAATACTCAACTATTAAGAATTGTAATCATGCTCTTGAAGACCAACAGGTAGTGATTGATAAAAAGTTATTGTTTTCAAATATTATCAGCTAATGGCCAAAGGCTTCATAGAGACTAATGTCCAGTGAATTGCTTTGTGGACAAGTTAGGCTAAAATATAAATATGAGTGGTAGATTCAGAAATTTTATCAGAGGAAAAATAAAGATTAAAATCTTAGGATGTCATGCATTTTGTGTTAAATAATTCTGTTACTGAGCATTTGAATGTGTTGTTCTTTGTAATTCCTAACCCTTGATATGAGAATTACTAAGATTCCAAATTCCAGCTTAGGGCCATTGAACAATTGGTAGAGATCTAGTTTCTCACACATAAAATCATGGGTTCAATTCTCACCACTGCAAAATTTCTCCAAATAAACTTGAAGTTGTTTTAAGATTACTGACATTGACAAAGTTGGGGCAATTTTATTTTACATTGTTGACTTTTGGATGTGTCTTCTCTGCTGTACATGGTTTGCTTTGAAAACTTGTTCCAATAGCTTAAGCAATAGTTCAACTCTGTCGATTAGTTGTGTCTAGTCTTCTGTTGTATTTATGTTTTCTTTTCATGACTTTTCATTCAGAGAATAGCCCTATCTACTTAACTGAGTTAAGTTATATTAGTAGTTAAACTGAGTTATCTACTTAACTAGAGTTAAACATATTAGGTAAGGCACTTCAGAGCACATTTTGTTTATAACAGAGGCACTAAGCCTTATGCCCTGCTATGGCAGCTGGAGAGTTTGTTTACATCTTCTCCACAGAGCAAAGAAGAGTCTTATGGTGGTAAGAGCTTCTCATTTTCCAAATTAGTTGCCAGGAAGAAATTAGAAATATAGTTTCTGGCTATGAAATGTAAGTGTGCAAGATTTGTTCTTTGATGCAGAAGCAGTTTCTTTCTCAACATTTCCTTTTTGATGTCTGCACCAGTATTAGCTTTAAAATAAAACTAGAGAGATGACTGCCTGACAAAAAAACAAGCCTAAGAATCAAATTCACCTCTGCAAAGCAACCTACTGAAGTGCTTATTCTGGATTTTGAGCAGAGCTTTGTGCCTCTGCTTCTAGTAACTCCTTGTAGAATGACCTTCATTGCAGAGTTTCAGGGGTGTTGAGAACATCACTCTGGTACTATAATCATTAAATTCTTCCTCTGGAGTGCACTTCATTTGAAGGATATTCAAGTGTAGGACAGACTTTCTCTTCCTAATGACTTTGAAGTTGCAGCTTTATATTTTCGGATAAGATAAAATAGAGACAGGGCGAAGTAAACAAGAGTTTACTATGCAGAAAGGCTCTGACTTTGCTCAAGGCTATTTCCTTCTGAGAGCAGAATACCAGAAGACAAAAATCCATCTTATATAATATGGTGATAGAACTAATTTATATCTTTAACTTATGAGTGTCCTATAATTATTTGACTGGATAGGTTCTAAAAAGTCCCACAGGCTGTAAGTAGGTTGAAGTGACACCTAATAGACAATTTCCCATAGCCTTGCACATGATAATATCTCACTTCAGAAGGCATCCGGGAGCCTCTGTTTTGCTGAGTGTAATACACAGATCTTCAATATTCTCCAAAAATTCAGTAAACTCTTATTTTACTATTTCCCCACTACTTATGATTGGTTATACAGTACCGAGGATTGGAACCAAAGTCTCTTGCATGTTAAACAAGTACTACTATTTATTATTTGCTACACAGTACCGAGGATTGGAACCAGAGTCTCTTGTATGTAAAACAAGTACTACTATTTATTATTTGTTATACAGTACCAAAGATTGGAACCAGAGTCTCTTGCATGTTAAACAAGTATTCCATCACTAAGGTTTACCAAAGACTGTTCTTTCTTCCTTCAGATTCTAGCAGATGACACTTGGCTAAAAGAGTTTCAATATTGACTCTCATATTTCTATTTCATCCTTTATCAACCCTCTTCTGATTTCCCATTGGCATATCATCGTGTAAGGAACATAACTCCTATCACTTTAAACACTCATACTGCTTTGTTTATTTTATAAAAGAATAACAATGAGGCTATTGCCAGTTCCACAAAACAATCATTAGTGGCTCATAGTTGCTGTGCATGTGTTGCTTCTGTTATTATTCAGAACAATCTGTTATGTTAGTTTTTACTAATTCCTGTCAACATATTGCATTTGTGGGGGGAAAAAAGTGAAGATACTCAATAAGATCTGAAGGATGTTTTATTTTTGTCATTTTATTCAGGAATAATTTGGCAAAGTCCCACAGAGAGCTAGAATTTGGTATTACATCTATTTTGTAGGTGAGGACATCAAGATTTGGAAGTTTTCCAACTAATGACAGAACCAAGGTTTGTCTGTTAAGCCATATGACTCTAAAATGAGAAGTTTTATATACTTGTTTTGCATCTCACAATATAAAATATAGATAAAACATGCTGTACTATTTGTCAAAGACAACATTTATTATTTATTTATAATTTATCAAAGACTTAGTTTGATAGTTTATCTTTACTCACACCTTGACTGATTTTGATATCACCTAAAGGAAATATGTCTGTGCTTAACCATAAGCGCATTTCCAGAGAAATTACACATGGAAAGAATGTGTTCCAGGAATGGGTAGTGACTTGTCATGGACTGGTGGCTCAGAGGAATGAAAAGGGAAAACGGAACAAAATCCAGAGGGAGCATCCATATTTACCTCCTTGAGCATGTGATCTTCCCAGGAATTACCAAGCTTCCATCATCACAGTTGCAAGATGCTCCTGACACCATGCCCTTCCACCATAACGAACTGTATCTTAAAACCATGAGGCCAAATCAATCCCGCCCCTTAAATTGCTTTCTGTTGGGTATTTTGTCAGAAAAATAAACCAAGTAGTTAATACAGCTACTATCCTCTCTTCCATTGTTCATCCTGTCTAAAATGCCCTGAATAGAAGTTGCAAAATCAAAACCATGTTGGAAAGATTAGAATATATGAACTGCAAAGTAGACCATCAATTGCTCCCATGATTCAATTAAATCAGCTGAAGATTTGATCCCATTTATCATAATAAAAAGGGTTATTATGTCACCAAAATAAAACTAAATGACAAAAAGTCAATTTGATGGCTATTCAGAGATATAATCTTGGTCATTTTGAAGCATATTTTGAGTACACTTTACTTGCATTTGCTATATTTTCTGACAATTATCTTTCTTATTGCATCATTGGAATGAACCATATTTCTTTCTATTGCCATGACAAATTTCCTAAGTGAGCAATTGGGTTGACTTGCTGGTTTTACTCTTTTGCTAAATGATGCCAACTGGTAAATTACATACAATGGGATGGCAGGAAAAATGCCTTGTTTCTTCATCTCTAGCTGAAATATAAAGTGATATATTGCTCAGAAAATGACTGAAGCATAGTGCTCAGAGGATGCCTAGCTCTCAGAAGCTAAGCATTAAAGCTTTCATCATCAACTGTTTTTATTTATTTGTGCAATTAATGTTTTTGAAGAATAGCATATAATATGAGCAATGTCTTGTCCACTGATATTGAATTAATTTCTGAAGACTGTCAATGTAAAAGTTCAACAACTCAAATCATTCCATTTCAAATACATATGCAAGGAACTGTAAATCAGCTGACATTCTGTCAATCAGAAATCTCATTTAATTGGAAAAAATGTAATTTTCTTGCCTTATATATTACTTCAATGCATCATATCATAGCTAAAATAAAAGACCCAAACCATTAGATGAAGTTAGAATCCATTCATCAAAATTCAATAAAATTTGAAATTGTGTTTTATAAAGTGGAACAGTTAGTTTTTCTTGTGACAAACTTTGAAAGTGGAATGTTATTTCTTTTCAAAATTTAATAATAATCCTTCATCTGATAGCATGATTTATCCCTTAGTTAAAGGCAGGACCAGAGTAGAGGCTGGTCTTCTCACGTCTTCTGTATATCTAGTACAAGTACAGACCCAAGACTTGTAATTTATGGCAGCATGCTATTGCTATGGAAGCTATGGCTGTATAGCCTTAATGTCTTTGTTGCACTCTCTCCATCTGTTGTTTGGAAGCTACTTCTAGGACAGTCCCCTTTTGCACTATGAGACAAGAATAGGAGTTGGAAGCTCAGAAAATATAACCAGAATTTATTGTATGAAAATATTCTATTATCAATAAAATATAAATAAATACATATATGTATTCTTTTAAAAGACACAGAAGCAGTCTCTTTCTGTGTTTCATCTCTCTCTCTCTATATATATATATAATTATATATATGTGTTTTTTATAAGAAATGAAATTTTATTTTATTTATATATATATATATAATTTCATTTCTTATTGTACTATACTCAAACTTGTTCCAGATATTGGTTGACTGAAACATTGGAATGTGACATCAAGAATAAGGGGAATGACATTAGGATGCAAAGATATATACACACACACACGCATGCACACGCACACACACACACACACACACACACACACACACACACAGACTTTAAAAATAATGAGTTCTTATATATGGAAATTCTTAGGCCCCCAAAATGTTCAGTCTTTTTTACCTAGGCCCTAAGAACACCACTATTCATTTTCAACAACATGTGTTTGTGCTAGCTTTTACTGATATCCATGATCAGCATTAAACAAACCTACTGATAAAGGAATATAATCGTTATTGTTTTTTACTCCAAAGTTAGATAATTATGATTATATCCTCATTAATTTTATTCTTTATGTTTTTGAAGATAGTCTCTGGTTTATTGCTTTACTTCACTATAATATATCTGGCAACTTTGTACTGCACCATTCAGCATTATTTTGACATTTTTCTTGATTATGCATAATTTCTATGATCCAAAAGACTTTCTAAATTATGTTTGTCCTTCTATTGGTTTATTTTTTAATGAGTTAAATAAAGTTTTCCATGTTTGCATTCTACATTTTATATTTATTTTTTTTAAATAATATACATATGGATTCCATACTACCTATATTTTGATTAAGATTTGTAAACAACTTTGTAACTGCACAAGTATATTTGAAAAAACATGAACAGAAGATCTACAGAAGTATAATAATTGTGGGAACTAAAAATATTTGTCTTAATTGAACGTATGAAAGCTTTGAAGGTGAATGATTCTGTTCATGGAGTTATTTTATATTGTGCTGAACTGATTATATTTTTGTAAGGTATTGATGATCAGAAGAAGATATATGGTTGGATACAATGCTTAGAAAGATTATTTTGGATGCAAGAAGAAAGTATATCAGGGAACCATGAGGAATAATCAAGTTATTTAAGAAACTTCTGAAAAATTTAGAGTGAAACAACTTTTAGAGTAAATTAGAGAAAAGTTAGAATTGAAGAAGGAAATGGCAAGATTCTGTGATAATAACTTGAAACAAAGAAAAGAATAGATATTAACATCTATTTGCAGGAGAGACTACAAATAGAGGATGAGATTCGGGGTGATAGTGCAAGGCCAGGTAATAGGGAGAAATCCAAGGTGGATTCTGATCAGACAGTCAGAGGTGGGAAACACCTGTGTAAGAGTCAGCTGTAGTTAAACATCTATAACTCAATGATATTCATGAGGACATTGGTATTGCCAGGTTTTACAATTGTCAGGATTTACTTGTGGCATGTAAATAAAGAGACTAGTTCTACTTTGGTAAATTTTTATAAGAAATGAATAAAAAGATTCATAATTTAAGACTCATGAATATGTAAATGATCTGCTATGTACAACCTTAGGAACTGTCAAACAACTATTGTAAAATTTGACCGTGACCTTTTTAGAGAAGAAGGTTTATTCAAATTGACATTACATAGTTGAAAGAGAGAAAGAGAGCCAAAGACATAAGCTTCGAAGTTACACTGAAAAGCAGATCTGCGAAGTGGATTCAGATTATCTAACTTGGAATCTAGCCCTCTTTCAACATCATTAGTTGGCTTTTGTGGTCACTCATTCTGCATTTGTGGTATAATAGACATGTAGTGATTAATTTCATAGCCATTGTATGAAGTTTAGAGTTTATAAAGGAATTATGTTTTTTTAATTAGGAGAACATAAAGAAGATCAGTCATAAAAGATCATTAATCATCAGTCTATCTGTATATTTCATTCTAATCCTATAATATGACCTGCTAAGAATTGCAGGATTTTAAGATAGAGAATACATTTCTGTTTTATGAAAATTTTCTATGAATTTATTATAAAGGTAGAAAGAAAACTGTGTTATCTATTATTATATAGTACATAAAGTACAAATTATAGTTTTTACCAATATTCAATCTAGAAAACAAAACTGAACAGCTACTCTAAGTCTTTGTGATTTCTTCCTCAATAAGAATAACTTTAGATTTGAAGTGATAAGGGTGTAGTGATGGCTGTATAAATCAATTAAGCCTCATGCAACATAATGAATGGATAGACATTCAAAACACAGGTGTCAGAAAAACATACTCAACATGCATACCAATAGTTTCATAAATTCTTTTCTTTGCCCCTGGTGTTCTCACTATTGTTACTGTTCATGCACTATTTATTTCTGTTGTTTCAATTTTTTCTTAAAAAGAAATATGATATGTTGAAATCATGTCTTAAGCTTCTTTCCTTTTTACTAAAGCAAATTCTCAGGAAGTGGAGTCAGGTGTTTCACAGATTAGAACATAATGCTGATTGTATAGCAAGACCATTTCAAATATGTTTTTCCCTTTCATAATTGTCAGTTGTGAAAATAGATTCTAAAGTATCCACAAGGATGACCCAGATTAGTCTACTAGCAACAGTGGTAAGGGTGCCTGAACTGGCCTACCCTAGTAATCAAATTGGTGACTACCCTAACTGTCATCATAGAACTTTCATCCAGAAACTGATGGAAGTAGGTACAGAGATCCTCAACCATGTACCCTGCTGAGCTCAAGGAGTCCAGTCTAAGAGAGGGAAGAGGGATTACATGAGCAATGGAGATCAAGATCATGATGGGGAAATCTACAGAGACAAATAAACCAAGCTCAAAGGAACTCATAAACTTTCGACCTACAGCTGTGGAACCTGCAAAGGACCGGACTAGACTCTCTGCATACGGGAGATAGTGTGTACCTGGGTTTGTTTGAGGAGCCCCTGGCAGTGTGATCAGGATCTATCCCTGGTACATGAGCCAGCTTTCTGGAACCCATTACCCTTGTCAGACCCCTAACTCAGTTCTGCCTCAGTTGAATGTGCTAGACTTAGCTGTCCCTCCATGGGAGAACTTACACTGTTGGATGAGGGGATGAGGGGTAAGGGGGGAAAGGAAGAGGCAGATCTGTGGTTGGTATGTAAAATGAATTTTAAAAAAGTATATAACAAACTTTTTATCTTGAAAATAAGTGGAGAAAAAAAGGTTAGGCTACTAGGTTAAGCATAAATTGGATCAACATGTTATGTGATGGGTTCATTAACAGCACGAGAGAAACTATTTTATGTAGGAAGCATAAAGCAAGCGGGGGAAATGAAATTCTGAAGAGCAGAAAACAAAGAATGAAGAAGGTAGAAAGAGGAATGAGAATCAATTTACAATGGACAAATCTGCCTCTGCTTCTCTACCAGGAATGAAAAGCCACACTAGTTTTCTTGTCTCCTCTTTGCATTGTCTTCATTTAGTGTATCACAAGTTCTCTTTGCTACAGTGGCAGAGATGGTAAGTAATCATGTCTATTGTTACATGAAAAGAAGAGCACAAACTGAGCATTTTAAGAAATTTTTAATGACTTCTTTCCATGGAGCATGCAGGTATCAGTTAGTTCAGGCTTCTGCAAGACTGAAGCACGGGTTCATAAAAGGTTATGGCCCCTTTGACAAACACAGAAGGACCTGTTTCCCTCTATCCTAAAGGTTGTTGACAGCAGTAAATCTTTTTCTAGATGTCATAGAGCAGAGGCCAGACCTAATTCCTCTATGCTGGATTTCCACTTCGTCATTCTCCAAGCAACTGCTAATGCTTAACAAAGGCAATATTCACAAACCAATATATCACAAATGAAAGTATAATTTTATTTTATTTCTATAGTGGTTATAGACTGAATTTTAAATTAAAAGATAACAAAAAAATTAATGTTTTACTTAAATTTTACTTATAACATCAATATAATTCAAAAGAAACTACTTGTCATGTATTTGCATTTATAATTAAAAACAATTGCTCTTATGAAAAATATAATAAAATAATTGTCCTTAAAATATTATTCACATTCTTGAACTATTGAGTCAAAATATTCCCTCAAGATTTCATATTTTGACTTTTTAAAATCTTTAGTATTTTGTAGATGGACACTATTATATACATTTAATGTGAACATATTTTTTTCAATAATGTCTCATCCAATAAGAGTTTGTCTTAGTGTGTGTGTCTCTCTGTCCACATCCTGTCTTTTCCTCTACTTCCCAGCCACTATGACATAAGTCACTTTTCTTTTTCTTTTCTTTTATTAAAAAAGATGCTTTATTTTTTTCATACAATATACCTTAATTATGTTTCACCCAAACACTACTCTTCTGTTTCTCTCCAGTTTCTCTTCCATCTGGATGCACTCCCTTTCTGTCTGCCATTAGAAAACATTCTGGATTTGTGGTATAACAAGACATGTAGTGATGAGTTTCATTGCCATTGTATGAACTTTACAGCTTACAATGGAATTATATTTTTTTAACTAGGAGAACATAAAGTAGGTCAATCAGAAAATGATCGCTAATCATCAGCCTGTCTGTCTGTTCTACTTTGATTCTATAATACATTTTGCTAAGAATTTCAGGATTTTAAGATGGAGAATAGATTTCTGCTTACAGAAATTATGGAAATAAATATGCATTTATTATGAACGTTAAAAACAGTGGAACCAATTATTATATAGCACATAAATTACAAATTTTATTTTTATCAACATTTAATCTAGAAAACAAAACTTGAATAGGTACTTTCTGAGTCTTTGCGAATTCCTCCTCAAGTTGGACCAGTCATTGGTTGGCCACTCCTCTATGTTCTGCTGGTCTCTTCTTAATCACTACTAATTTCTAAGCTCTAGCTAACCAAAATCAAATATCCCAATAATGCAAAGATTTTAGTTCAATAGTGCCAGTGTCTTGTTAACCATGGCTGACTCCAGCACCAGCTAACCAGAACCACAAATTCTTCACAGAAATAGAGTCTTTACTTCCCTATGAAACTTCACAAGGGAGGCTTCCATCATCTGTATACTGTGTTGCTCTCAACATTTCTATCCTCCTCCTATCTTTCAAGCTCCCCCAGAATAACCACTGAGCTCTCATCACTCAATGACTTCTTCTGGACCA
>CABHPQ010149635.1:0-22373 GCA_902168405.1 Peromyscus aztecus
TTTTCAGGCCACATGGTTGATAAGTACACCGTGGCAGACTAAGCTTATCAATTAGTAAACAGAAAATATACAAAAGAGATTTTGTCTAAAAGTTCTGCTTTTCATTCCAAATTCATAAATGGAGAATGAAAAGCCCCAGAAATCACACTGCGGCTTCAACTGGGTTATAAGCTGCAAAGATATGGAAGTTGACCCCAATCTGCCATGCGTCCATAGATAGTATGAAAACAGAAAGTCAGAGTGAGGTTCACAGCGCTCAGCTCAAGTTTTCTCTGTGGCCATCACAGAAGAGTGAGCACAGGACTGGAAAGAAAACACAGTTATCCACAACAATTACCAAAGTAGTATTACCAACAGTTCCATGAAACACGATCAGAAAGAGAGCCCTGACAGCTGGTTGGTGTCTTTTAAAAGAAAGGATAGACTAGAAGGTCCATAACTTCTCCTGTTATAGAAAGCACATTTTCCCCTTTTGAATTTTAGGAAAAGAAAAAAAGCAGGTGTACATTTAAAAAGGGCCCTGAGCATAGTGGCGTTTCCTCCTATGCCTGTTGAAACTGTCTGTAGAAGAGGAGGGAAGTTATGAATAAATACCAGTAGTAACTGTCTTTGGATGGGGGATTTATTCTATTTCTCCCCCACCACCGTCTCTCCACCCGTAGATAGGAGTCAGTGCACAGCTTTCTCACTTCCAGAAAGATTTGCATAACTGAGATGCTCATCAAAGCCAGGCAACAAAGCTGTACCAAACATGCTGTGGGGCTGAGGACATAGCTCAGCGGTGAGGCGCTTCTCCAACATGTTCAAGGCCCTGGATCCAATCCCCAGCACTGAAAAAGAAGCTGATTCTTGCACACTAATCACACGGCTATTTTCACATATAATCTCAAGCATTCTACAGCCCAAGGAGTCCCAAAGAAAAGCTTCAAGGAGAAATCTGGAGAAAAATGTATCTTCTGGCTTATAGGCAGATTTACTTCAAGTAAATTAAAAGAACTGACAGGCAGAGGAATATCTTGTTTTTTCTATATTCATTTCATTGCCCCTTTCTTCTCTCTCCTTTTATTTTTTTATATTTTTGGCTTTTATTTTTGTTCGTGACATTTATTTAACCTTCTCCTCCTTTCAGCCTAATGGCAAACAAATTTCACTTTCAGAAAATGTCCAAGTTAAAAGTTCTCCAAAAGAGTCATTGAAAACAAGCTTTCCTCATATATCCATGAGATGAACAAGCCTGAGTCAGCACCCTTGCATTTTCATTCCAAACTTCTAAGAAAATGATAATCTTCATTCAGCCAGGCTCAGAAAATGTTCCAGATAGTACAATTAAAATGTAAAAATGAACATTTCAACATGTCCTAAGCAGAAACGTGATCATTAAAGGTAAATAATGATAATGGTACATCTCCTCTGGTTGCCCCCAGAGCATGAGCCAATTATCTTCCCAGCAGGTGGGAAAAGTCGGCAACAACACCTGACTGGGAGCAAAGGCTCCTGTCACCAGGCAGAGCTTTCGACCCTGGCAATAATAACTTCCATATTTTGACAAAATGAAGTTTGACATGAAAAACTAACTCAATTCCACAGGGTCTTGCATGAAACACAGCAGGCAGACAGAACTCTGACCTTGTATTTGTCAGTACCTACAAGGCATCATAAATTTCAACTTCCCTGAACATGCTACAAGAGCAAGGTCCTTTGCTGATGACTGCTCGTTGGGACATTTTTATTGTTACATAATCGGAAACAGAGCATTGTGAGAGATTTCTTTTCAGATTTCCGTAAACGTTAGCATCATGTCTTCACATACCAATTTCCATTTTGAAACAACCACACAAAGAAACCATTGATGAGGAGGAAAAGATATCCTCACCCAACCCAATCTACTGAAGGAATGACACTCAAGCCTCCTGTTCTCTCCCTTCTTGTAGAGACCCTTGGACTCTGTGAGAACCGTTAGATCTTCAAGTCAAAAGTAAGCAAACCACTCAAAAGACAAGTATGATTAAGAATCCATCCACTTGAATTTTAGGACATTTTTTAGTACCTCCCTTCCTTTCTTGTTTCCTAACTGAGAAGTACATAGATTTTTAAAAAATAATTTGTATTTATTTTTGGAAATTTTTCTAAATATGTAATATATTTTGATCAGAATCACACACTGGAGGAGAGAGATCTTTATTTTTATATTCATTTATCATGATTGGAGAACGTACCTTTTTTAAAAAAGATTTCCTTTGAGGTCAAGTACATAATTGTAATTAATTTTATTTGCAGCTAAAAATACGCATATAGACAAGCCAGTGGTGGCGCACGCCTTTAATCCCAGCACTCAGGAGGCAGAGGCAGGCGGATCTCTGTGAGTTTGAGGCCAGCCTGGGTTACAGAGTGATTTCCAGGAAAGGCGCCAAAGCTATACAGAGAAATCCTGTCTCAAAAAACAAAAAAAAAAAAAAGAAGAAGAAGAAGGAAAAAAAGAAAGAAAAAAATTAAAAAGAAAAGAGAAAAAATATGTATATGGGCATCTATATCGTCAACATTTTTAATTATATCATTAAATTCTCCCATATCTTTGATTTGTTTTCTACAAAATCTTTCATAGCCTTTAAAGAGACTATTGAGATGCTACAGAGACGGCTCTGTGGGTAAGAGTGCTTGCTTGAGGACCTGAGTTTGGATCCCAGCATTCACATGCAAAGCTGGGCATGACTACTCAACAGACTTGGAGCCTTAGCAGAGTATAAGAGCAAAAGTCTTTGGGAGAAGGATCACTGAAGCTTGCTGACCTCCAGTCTAGCTCCAACTTCGGTAAGAGACTCTGTCTCAAAGGAATAATGTGGAGACAACATAGGATATCTGATATCCTGCTCTAGTTTCCATAGCCATGTACATACATACTCACATACACCATACTTGCACACATGCATACACACACAAACACACACATACAAATATACATACAAAAAATGACTATTAAAATCTAATAACTTTATCAAGTTGTTCTAGAAAATGAATTCATTTCACTTATTTAGCTGCATCATATGTGATTATACATATGGCTTGTAACATTTCTTTATATAGTCATTTTAGCACTGTATAATGCATGAGAAACCATCCACTTCGTCTAGATTTTAATCATGAGGCAGTGTCTTTCATTCTGGGTGGGACTGTCTGCTATTTTCCCCTCAATGCTTACCTCTTATTTCTTCTGCTTCAGAATAAAAGCCTCTGTCTCCTAGACTTCTCTGATGCCAGGTATGGTCATGAATTCAATCCTGATCAATAAAATTAAGTGTAAAGCCATGTGGCTGCCTGGAGGGATTTCTCTAAGCCTCAGTCTTCAGGTTCCTTGGTGTTTCCCTGATGGCCTTGGCTTCTTTCTCATCTCCTGATGGAGTTGTTGATCCTCTGAGACTCAACTACAACCTTGGTTTTATCTGCGTACCGTGAACTTTCTTCAGGAAAGGCCAGTTAACAACCATGCAGCTCTCAGTCCCACCCACCTTCCATGAACCCCTTTAAGGAAGTGAAGTATTTTCAGATGTTTTTAGAAGGTGACATTTAAAGCATCATGCTGCCATTTATCATCTTCTGTGTCTGAAATGTGTTGGATAGATGATATTTTTTTCAAAGTTCAGTTTTTTCTTAGAGTTCACACAGGAAACAGGTAAAAGTCTTCTTTGCATAGGATGAACAATCTAGTATTAGCAGCATTCTTAGCTACAAGGTTTTGACTCGAGATTCATGATAAAAGCTCTTGATGTGTATATTTTCAAAAAAATAGTAAATGTTTTTATTTTTAAGGATATTTTCTCGGAAGACTTGCAAGTTCATTTTAATGCCAAGTCAGAAATTTTGATGGACCAGCCTAACTCCATCTTAAGGTTGGAAGTCATTTTGTTACAAGGTCAGAATAAGTTCATTTCTGTTTACTGTAAAGGTCAAGTTTGACCGTGCTTTAACCTACTTATGGGATTTGACATGCTCCCCACATTGTAGAGTTTGACTCACACTTTGAAAGTACCTTGAACTCTACCCTGATAAGATGCCAAGAAATCTTGAGATGTTCTGCCAAAATGATCTATCAAATAATCTTACCTGCTGTCTGCTTCTGTAATTTGCTTGCCAAGTCCTTACATTACCAAATTGCTCTGAAAATCCCCAACTTGCACCTTTTGCCCTTATAAAGGAGGCTTGAAAAGTTCACCCACACTGCTCTCCCAAAGAGTCACTCCTGTGCATAGTAAATAAAGCTTACTTAGTTGGCCTTAATTTGGATGGTGGTCTTCATTCTCACTTGGTGGGATTAACATTCTTGGAGGCCTCAGCAAGATCAAGACCCCAACCCAAATACTAAAATTGAATTTTGGGTTGGTGGTCTGTGGTCTTTTTGTGTGTGTGTGTGTGGTTTTTCAAGACAGGGTTTCTCTGTGTAGCTTTGGGCTGGAGAGATGGCTCAGCCGTTAAAGGCTAGACTCACAACCAAAAATATAAGGGTCCGTAGTCTTTTATGGTGGGATGAACACTCTGACTCTTTGGCCAGGCATAATGGCACATGCCAGTAATCCCAGCACTCAGGAAATGGAGGCAGGAAGATCACCATGTCCAAGGCCAGCCTGTATTATACAGTTCCAGGGATACAAAGCCTCAAAAATTTAATCTCCTTGGGATTTTTTTTTTCAATCTTTTTGCCTTAGTTACTTTTTTATTGTCTTGACAAAACACGGGGGCCAATGCAACTTATAAAAGAAAGCATTTAATTTGGGGGCCATGGTTCCAAAGGGTAATCAAATCCATCACCATCATGGCAGTGAGGATGGCAACAGGCAGACATGAAAGGGAGGAGAGAGAAGTGGGGGGAGGAAAGAGAGTGTGAGCACAGACTAACGGGGAATGGTCTGGGCTATTGAAATCTCAAAGGTCACACCTCCTAATCTTTCCCAAACAGTTCCACCAACCAAATACTTGTCCCCAAGCATTCAAATCTATGAGCCTATGGGGGCCATTCTTATTCGAACCACCACACTCTTCTCCCTGGACCATTAAAATTCACGTCCAGAGTTTATGGCCAAAGTATAAAAGGAGGAAAATGATTTGGGGTTTGTTGTTGCTGTTGTTGTTGTCGTTGTTTTGTTTTGTTTTGTTTTGTTTTTCAAGACAGTTTCTCTGTGTCAGAGCTCGGGCTGTCCTGGAACTTGCTTCGTAGACCAGGCTGGCCTGGAACTCACAGAGATCCACCTGCCTCTGCCTCCTGAGAGCTGGGATCAAAGGCATGAAAAAAGTTTCATGTAGCCCAGCTTGGCCTCAAACTTACTATGTAGCTGAGGACAACCTTGAATTCCAAATCCCCAAGCCTCTCCACCTCTTAAGTGCTGAGATTTCAGGCCTTCACCAAGTTTTTGAAATGCTGGAGGTTGAATTCAGGGCTTTATGTATGCTAGGCAAGGGCTGTACCAACTGAACAACACTCTCAATCTAGAAAATTCATTTACAGGAAGATAGCACAATATCAAAACTATTATTTTACTGTTTGAGGGGGTGCTGGAGATTCTTGGAATACAATAGCATAGCCAAAGGATAGAAAGACAGAAGAGAGAGGAGCTGCTTGGAATCTGGTTAAAAACATTTCACTAGCTGAGAGGCAAGGAATCCAGTACAATTAACAACTGCCTAAGGCCTTTCTCATTTCCCACCCACAGACCTGAATGTTTCTGGATACCTCAGCAGAAACCCCATTTACAGTAAAAACATGTCCTGAATCCCTTGTGCAACCCTTGTGGCTCCTGGTTCTACCTCATCAGATTATAATAACATACAGGGCACCTTCAGAGTAGCCGTGCAAAATCATCACTCTTACCTCAAAGGGGACAAGAGCATTTGGAGCCAAATATGAGTGACTATGGTCCAGGAACACAGATTCAGTACACACCAAATTCCTTGTTCTAACATGGTAACCATTTTATGAACTTCTAACAATAACAGAGCAAACAAAATTAGACACCAAGACGCTTATCTAATACACTGAAGACATCTTACACTTTCGCTTCCTAATACAACGGAAACATCAGGTGGACAACTACAGCAAAGTAGGGAAACCTCTGCTGTCAGCCTCAGATGCTTTTGGGTTGTTGGAAGCTGGCAGTCTTCTCAGATGATACACCAAAATGTTTGACCTGGTAGTCACAAGGACGTCAGGTCAGACACAGAGGCAGGAAAGGAATGGCTAATAAAGGGGACAATGGTAGCCAAAGATAAATTATATTTGGCCTCTTAACCTGCCACATTCCAACATCTCACAGTCATCAAAGTTCTAGTCATTTAATCAGAATTCCAGAATGTTCCATGTAAGGTACACCTTCTCTTCAGGATCTTTCATTCAGAGGAACCACCTTGGAATCTCATGAAAATAAAGAGGGAAGGTGGTAAAAAGTTTCTTAGCAACCTTCTGAGGTATCATTTGTGATCTACCGAAGGGTATATCAGTCTACTGTAAGATGTTTAGTTGAGACTTTTCATTGAGGACCTCATACCCACATCCCAAGCATCTTTTTTTCCTTAACCTTCATGCATAAATATCTATGTTAAAAAGGTCTTTTAATAAATTGCCACTCTATGGAGCTGGAGCAAACTCAGCAGTTAAAAGCACTGGCTGCTCTTGCATAGGACAAGGGTTCACACCAACATAGTGCCTCACAGCTGTCTGTAGCTCCAGTTCTAGGGGATCAGATGCCCTCTCTGGACTCCTTGGGCATTAAGCACACAAGTAGTTCACAGGCATACATGCAGGCAAAATACTCATACGCAAAAATTAAAATAAAAGTAATTAATAAACATCATTCTCTCCTAGAGAAGTACACATTTATTCTCTTAGATGTGCTTTTGTTCTCTTCAGTACTGATCGATTTATTTTATTTTTGTGTTTATTTATTGTCTCTGTGTATGTGCACATGGCACAGCACAGGTGTGGAGGTCAGAGGACAATTTGCAGGAATCTGTCGTGTGGGTTCTGGGGGTTGAACTCAGGTCATCAGGTTTGACAGCAATCACCTAAATCATTTCACTAGATCCTATCTTCCTATTTTTAACATAACCCAAACTCTATTTCATACTGGCTAGTGCTGAAATTCTTTTCTGTGTTGAAGCCACAAATCTTGGTTAGGCCTGACCACTGCTAAGGATGAGAGCATGGCACTGTGTCTCTAACCCTTCGCCATTAACAGCACAAACAACACATTGAGTGTCAAAAGAAATTTCTTGGTGTTTAAACCTCTCTATTGTGAACACTGTGCCCTTAAGAAAATTTTATAATGTACTTACACCTTGCTTTTCTCATAAAAACTTACAGAAAAATGACAGACACTTGAAAAGGTTTATTGATACAGTATGAAAGCAGGTCCTTGGATTTGGTGGAAACTTTCTAGACACAGATGGGCTTAAAAGCTCACAGTCTCACAAGACTCCCTGAGTCACTGGTTCCAGGATCCTTGACACACAGATTTGAAGAATGGATTTCATAAGCTCCAGGAAGGATATGATTTAATAAAGGAGTTTATTATGGGTTCATAAGTGGAAACTTGAGAGAAAGCAAGCAGAGCCCCAGGGCAGCAGAGGGGGGTCCCAGAGGTGGGCACCATGAAGATGCTTATTTGGGGCCTTTTCCTAAGACTTATGGCAAAGACTGGGTTGAGACATAGATGATGAGGTCAGTCCATATGGCCCACTCACCAGGTGTGCATACATCTTTCCATTCCTGTGGCCAGACTGTGGATACCAGTGCACTCCAGTGCCTCTAGACAGAACATTTCTGACCTGTTTATCTGCTGACTAGAGCAGAACTGAAACTAAGACATGAATCAGTGACTCTGGCCAGAATATTTCTGATATTTCTAGCTAAAACCAAGAATCAGAGCTGCCTGTTTTTAGGGCCCTGTCCCTGTCTGTCTGGTTTGTTCCTATCTCCTTTTCTCATCACTCTGACATTTTTTTATTTTTTTTATTGAAAATAGATTTTCTCATATATCCTGATTATAGTTTGCCCTCCCTCTAATCCTCCTAGTTCCTCCCTACCACCCTTCCTCTTCAGATTCACTCCCTTTTGGTTTCTCATGAGAAAATAACAGGTTTCTAAGAGATAACAACCAAACTTGACAAACTAGACTATAATGAGATGAAGCAAAAAACTTTCATATCAAGGTTGGACATGGCAATCCCACAGGAGGAAAAGAGTCCCAAGAGCAGGCAAAAGAGTCAGAGATCAACTCATTTTCATAGTCAGGAATCCCATAAAAATACTAAGCTAATATCTATACAGAGGACCTGGTGTAGACCCAGGTAGGCCCTGTGATTGCTGCTTCAGTCTCTATGAGCTTATATGTGCCTTGCTTAGCTGATTCTGTTGTTTTCCTGGTGTCCTCTTTCTCCTCTGGCTCCCATAATCTTTGTGCCTCATCTTCTACAGGATTTTCTGAGCTGAGGGGAGGGATTTTATAAAGACCTCCAATTCAAACTCCCTCTTCACATAGTATCTGGCTGTGGGTCTCTGCATCTATTCCCATCTTTTGCTGGAGAAGCCTATCTGATGATGGCTGGATCAGGCACTGACCTATGAATATAGCAAAATATCATTAGGAATCATTTCATTGATTTTTTTTAGACCAGCCAAGTTTGGTTTTACCCTAGGCCTCTGGGTTATCATGTCTCTGATTCTTGGTTACCCAAGCAATGTAGGGTATTGATTCCTTCTCATGGAATGGGCCTTACGTCAAATCAGTCATTGGTTGACAATTTCCACAAATTCTGTGCCACCATTGCCCTAGCACAATTTTCAGGCAGGACAGATTATAGGTCAAAGGTTTTGTGGCTGGATTGGTGTCCATGTTTCTCCTTTGGTAGCCTACAGAGTACCATCTCACACCAAAGAAACTAGAACATAGGGGTGAAGGCCTCATGTAGGTACCAGCTCAACTTTTCCATGTTCAATGATTTGTATGGGTGTTGTCCTTGGCAATGGGGCCCCACTGTCAGTTTTTGGAGAGCAACTCTTTGTCTTAGTATCAGCCTGGGTTCTTTGGGGATTTCCATGGGGTCCCCTTGGCCAACAACTCAATTGAATGCAACCCAGTCCCTCCATTGGAATCCTTGCCTAACTATAAGAGATGGCCAACTGAGACTCCATATCCCCCATTACTAGGAGCCCTCATTAGGGTCACATTCAGAGATATCAGGGACTTTCCAATGCACTATATTTCCACACCACCCCCTGAAATTTCTCCCAATTCCAGCCATAACTCCCCACAGTCTCTCCCTCCATCCTCTCTCCCTCCTAACCTGATCCCTCCCACCCCTGTCCCCACCTGCCACCAGTCCACCTGTAAAATCTATTTCCCCCTCCCAAGGGGATCCATTCATCCCTGCCCCCTCCCCAGACTGGTCCTCTTTACTTAATCTCTCTGGGTCTACAGATATAGCTTAGTTATCATTTACTTAAGGGCTAATATTCACTTATAAGTGAATATATACCACATTTATCTTTCTGGGTCTGGGTTATGTCACTCAGGATGACTTTTTTTTAGTTTTATCCATTTGCCTACAAATATCATGATGTCATTCTTTTTAACACTGAGTAATATTCCATTGTATAAATATACTATATTTTCTCTATTCTTCTATTGAGGGTCATCTAGGTTGTTTCCAGTTGCTGGCTATTATGAATAAAGCTGCAATCAACATGGCTGAGTAAGTGTCCTTGTGGTAGGATGGAGTGTCCTTTGGGTATATGCCTAAGATTGGTATAGCTGGGTCTTGAGGTAGATTGATTCCCAATTTGCTGAGGAAGTGCCATATTGATTTTCACAGTGGTTGTACAAGTTTGTACTCCCACCAGCAATGAAGGAGTATTCCCCTTGCTCCACATCCTCACCAGCATCAACTTGTGTTATTGATCTTAACCATTCTGACAGGTGTAAGATGGAATCTTAATGTAGTTTTGATTTGCATTTCCCTGATGACTAAGGATGTTGAACATTTCATTAAGTGTTTCTCAGCCATTTGAGATTCCTCTATTGAGAATTCTCTGTTTAGATATGTACCCCATTTTTTAATTAGATGTTTGGTTTGTTGATGTCTAATTTCTTGAGTTCTTTATATATTTTAGATACTAGAACTCTATCATACATGGAGCTGGTGAAAATCTTTTCCCATTCTGTAGTCTGCCATTTTGTCCTATTAATGGTTATCATTTGTCTTACAGAGGCTTTTCAGTTTTATGAGGTCCCATTTATTAATCGTTGATATCATGCCTGCACTATTGGTGTTCTGTTCAGGAAATCATGTACCTATGCATTCAAGGCAATTCGCAACTTTCTCTTTTATCAGGTTCAGTGTATCTGGCTTTATGTTGAGGTCTTTGACCCATCTGGACTTGGGTTTTGTGCAGGGTCATAAAAATGGATATATGTGGGAGCCCCCAATGACTCCAGATTGTGGCCTGATTCCATTTTGACTTAAGGTCAGAGAGTTCAAACTTGTTTTTGCTCCTTAAGGCTGAGTAATAGGATGATTGGACAAAGGTGTGGTTACTAGATGTTTTGCTCCTCAAGGCCAAATAACAGGATATTTAGACAAAGGCGTGGTTACTAGATGCTTTGAGAAATAAGGAGATATTTACACTTGTTTGGTCCTGGAACCATTGTAAGGAAGTCTTTTGTCCCCCTTGCTTTGGATATAAAAAGGCTGTGAGAAATAAATTTGGGGCTGCTGCAGTATTCACTGAGAGCCCTCCCAATTCTATCTTCTGTCTCTGGTCTCTTTCTTAATCCTCACTCCCATATCCAGGTACCGTTTGACAGGTCGGTAGGTCCCAACAGATATATTTACATTCTTCTACATGCAGACATCCAGTTATGCCAACACCATTTGTTGAAAATGCTGTCCTTTTTCTAGTGTGTATTTCTGGCTTCTTTATAAAAAGTCAGATGTTCATATGTGTTTGGATTATTGTCTGGGCCTTCAATTTCATTCCATTGATCAATGTGTCCATTTTATGCCAATACCATGCAGGTTTTTATTGCTATGGCTCTGTAGTACAGCTTGAAATCAGTTCCTTTTTTTGTTCAGGATTATTTTAGCTGTCCTGGGGTTTGTTTGTATGTTTGTTTTTCTATATGAAATTGAGAATCATCCTTCCAAGATCTATAAAGAATTGTGTTGGAATTTTGGTAGGGATTGCATTGAAGCTGTAGATTGCTTTAGGTAGGATGACCATTTTTACTATGTTAATCCTACTAACCCATGAGCACGAGAGATCTTTCTATCTTCTGCTAGCCTCTTCAATTTATTTCTTCAAGATTTCTTCAAGAAACTTGCTTGGTTAGAGTTACCCCAAGATATTTTATGTTATTTGTGACTGTTGTGAAGGGTGTTGTTTCCCTGATTTCTTTCTCAGCCCATTTGTCATTTGTGTATAGGAGGGCTACTGATTTTTTTTTTTAGTGTCTTGTATCCTGCCACTTAGCTGAAAGTGTTCATCAGCTGTATCACTCTGTCACTTAAAATGAAAAATACATATGTCATATATCAGAGCTTTTAAAACAGCATTTACTGGACGAAATTCATAAAGACAAGAGAAAGAGCAAGTATAGGACTCCTCTGGAGGAGCATACAGGCCCAACTTCAGGGGCAACACACAGAAAATTAACAGGACTTCTGTCCGACTCTAAGAAAGGACTTGCAGTCTTGAGCCATAGAAACTTGAAGTGCTTTACCCTGGTATTGAGGGCAGGTTCCAAATGATGTCATCTTATCAATATAAGGGAACGAGATGCCTCCAGGACTGTTCTGAAGCCTCAGGACTGTTCTGAAGCCTCAGCACTCTTCCAATGTTGATTGATCCAAGTACTAGGCCAAAGCACAACTTAAGTAAATCAATTCCCTCCCCAGAAGGGCAGGCCACAGAGAAGCAACTTGACCTGTATGTGAAATCCGATCTAAAAGCACAGACACAGTTGGGGAAAGAATGTGTGTAGTCATGGGGACAATGACCAGCCCTTTGTAATGCAGAAAGTGTATTTGTTCTCAGTTCAAAAATGTACTTAATGGGTGTTTATTTAGTATCCACTGTGTGCCAGACACTATTCTAGGTGCTTTATCTATAACAAATGCATAAAAATACAATTTTTTTATGTATCAGATTTTATAAAAATTGAATTTAATAAGCTTTAAACATAAGTGAATTACACGTGTGTTAGATGAGTAGAGAGAGAAAATAATCAAAGCAGGTTAGAGGTATAGTGGTTGCTATGCAAGATGACAGGAAGATAAGTCCCCTTGAAATTTTAGGTAGGATGTCAGAATAGGCAAGTAACATTTGAGAAAGCCTTTGAAGAAGATGAGAGAACACCTTGAAGATATCTGGGGCAAGAGCTTCCCAGGGAGAGAAAAGGGACCAGTTCTCAGCCAGTAAACACCTCACATATTCAAGGGCTAGGTGAAATGGGAAGAAGCCACAGGAAGCCTCTGAGGAGAGAATGATGTGACCTCGCTTCCATTCAGAAGCCTCATTCAAGCTGTTCCGCTGAGAATAGAGGTGGTTGAGATGAAAGGAGGACAACTGTTGAATTAACATCAGAGCCGACAGGGGCTGGAATGACATTGAGCTCAGAGGCTCCCTGCACAATAAAAGCCCACTCCGGAACAGCTGTTGACACTGTTCCTGCTACGGAAAGGGGATGCAGACATATTAAGTGGCATTTCTGGGGATCCCTTGGCCAAGGATCTCCTGTGAGTTGACCTGTGAGTTTAGAGGAAATAATAGGAAGGTTCATTGTGCCTCTTCCGGAAGGAATAATGGTGCTTCCTTCTGACTCTCTACTCAAAGTCAGGTATTGTTGAGGACCTTCAAAGCTCGTGGTGTTGACAGGGATGGAAAAATTGGAACAGAGGGTACAGTGAATGGCTAGTAAAGCTGCGCCCCATTGTTCTGCACAATGATGGGTAATTAACAGATGAAGAAAAATGTTAACTCCTGAGCAAACAGGAGATATCAATCATCAGCAGTACTGTCTATATAATTTCCAGGGTCCAATGCAAATAAACAGAAACACGGTACTTCTTATCCAAACTTAAGACAAAGACAGCAGGGCTTTAAATGGATTACAGTGCACACAGGCTGTGCTAGCCCTGGTTTTCAGTATTAATTACTCCCAGTCAAATTATTCAGTTATTGATGTCACAGAGAGGAGCATGAAAGGACTCACAACAATGTGATAATCGTTCACTACAGTTACATCCAGAAAAGACAGATTCTCCTCCCCCAGTTCTAAGCCAGTGAGATACCCCATTCTGTTGGTATCAAAAATTGAATATAAGGCTTTCAACCAGGTGCCAGGTGAGATCTGTCTCTAGAGGAAGGGTTATTAGTCAAACCAGATAAGGGGGCTGAATTTTTACAACTTCAGCGTGAGTATTCATTGTCCTTAGCCATAAGAACTGTCTAGGCAGGATTGACAGCATTGTTCCCTTCTGATAACATCAGAAACACCGCTCTATTGTGAGAGACTTGATCAGGGATCTGGGGAAGCCCATTAAAAGAAAACTCTTTTCCTGGCGTGGGTGGAGACATTACATTCCAAACCTCCCCAAACATAAGAACTAATCCAGTTGAGCCGGTCAATCACCGAGCCAAATCCATGCCTCAGGATGGTGGATTCACCTTAAGCCATCCGAGAGAGGGAAAGAATAATTATCCCTTTAATGAGCTTGCCAAAGCCTGAGCTCTTTTATCCATGACACTGGCAAAAGAGATGTCAAAAACAGCCTTCTCTTCCAAAATTTCTGCTACCAAAATCTTCCCCAAGCCTTCCGAGGGAGGATGCCCACCCTTTCCAGCAGGAAAAAGCCGCAAGAATGACAGCTCTATTTCCACCTATCTATATCAGGAATGTTATCTGTGGCCACTCCATTTGGTAAAGCACGTTTGTTAGCTGTGGCCACTCCATTTGGTAAAGCACGTTTGTTTGGGTCGACTTTTGACAATTCTAGTCACTTCAGTAATTTTGTTTCAGCTCTAAAATAATTTGTTACTCTAGACACTTGTTTTCCCTGCCCTGTTGATCCCAAATAACAGCTAGCCAGGAAGAATGCTTATCAATTACCTGATCACCTAGGATTCTTTAGCTACTCACTAGTTACCCCCAGCAAGCACCAACTGCCTGCCTAAACAGGAAACTTACCAAGTTCCCTCTTCTCCCTCCCTTTCTACGCTGTAACTGCCCCAGAAGCAAACAGCAACTTTGATTCTTACAGAGACCTCCCTCCGTAGGTTTTTCCCTAAAATAAAGGCCTGTGCTGTCTTAGGTCCTTTTCTTGTACATTTTTCCTTCTCACTGACCTTTCAGAGATAGTGCACTGTTCTCTCCTGGAAAGCCCAGCCCAGACGTTGCTTATGCAGCCGTGGTCATGCAGGTAGGCTAAGCCTGCTCACTTTTCTGAATGGCTTGAGAAAGTCTAACTTGTCTTTTTTCTACTTTTTGCCTCTTTTTCATTCTTCTGGGTACCTCCCAAAGTCTTCTCATGCCTTCTCAGACACTGTGAGCTTTCTCACTTTTTTCTCTGACGCTCACAGATGTGGCCATGTGGCAGCTTACAAACGGCATGGTTTTTCTCTCTTCTTCTTCTTCTTCATATTCCTCCTCTGGACAGCTGCTGGGATTTGCAGCTTGCCTGCCCTGGGGTGCTTCTTTTACCTACTGATAAAGTTGTCCTCATGCTTCCTTCTGGGTCCATTCTTAAACTCCTTTGTTAACGAAACTAAGAATCCTGAGACAGCACCTCAAGTTCCACGGTAACATGGGGTACACCAGGCAATGCTCCCCAAAATTTCCAGTAACACCTCCACAGGAGAAATTACATTATTAAAAATCACTTAGCCTTATGGAGATCTTCATTCAGGTCCTTGTTTTCCCTTCTAAGGCAAACAGTGAAAATATAAAGAATTAACAAAATAGCCATAGAAGGGTGTATGCACTAGTTAAATCCTCAGGCTCTGAGATAAAATATATTTGTTCATACCATCTAATGCTATTTCAGTCAAGGACAAACTATACATATAACAATGGCTTGAGAAGATTATAGTGAAACTGAAATTTTTCTTTTTTATTTTACCCCACTCAGAATGGCAATCATAAGAAAATAAATAGCTAAAAATGCCTGCAATGGTGCAGAAAGAGGTGAGCCCTTATATGCTGCTGATAGGAATGTGAATTAGTCTAGCCAGTGTGAAAATCAGTATGGAAGTTAAAAAGAAATCCACCATATGACCCAGAGGT
Source organism: Peromyscus aztecus (assembly GCA_902168405.1). Classification (NCBI taxonomy): domain Eukaryota; kingdom Metazoa; phylum Chordata; class Mammalia; order Rodentia; family Cricetidae; genus Peromyscus; species Peromyscus aztecus. The sequence goes on from CABHPQ010149635.1 coordinate 15,324, forward strand.
ACAATCCTCCGTCTATACCTGAAATACTTTAAGTCAACATCACAGAAATCCTTATGCATTGATAGTTATTACTGCACCATTCACAATAGCTGAGTTATGGAATCAACCTAAGTGTCCATCAACAAAGAATTGGAGCAAGTCATTATGGAACAGGCCTGTGTCACAGAAGCGATAGGGTCAGGAGTTCAAGGTCATCCTCAGCTATACAGCAAGTTTAAGTTCAGCCTTGATTACCTGAGACTCTATCTCAAAAGCATCAGAACCAAATAAACAAACGAATAAAAACCAAAGTAATAGATGAAGAAAACATGGTATATACACAATAAAATTATATTCAGTCATAAAGAAGAATAAAAGTGTGCTATCTGCCAGATAATGGATGCAACTAGAGATTATTATGTTATGCAAGTTAAGGCAGACTTAGAAAGATAAATCTAATGTTTTCTCTTATTTGTGGATCACACACACACACACACACACACACACAAACATACACACACACAGTAGATGTGGAACTCTCTAGAGAAGGGAAGGAAACTAACAGGAGAGAGGAAGAGAAAGAAGGGAAAGGGGAAGGGATGTGGAGAATAAGGTCAAAATCTAAATACTTGCACGAAAATGCCCTGATGAAACTCAGCACTATATACAGTAAATATAAACCAATTAAAATGATTTTCAAGTTCCCATGAGCAATACTCATGTGTTTGTAGGTAATTCAGATAAAAGCAAATCGATTTCACTGCCAGGCATAAGAGAATAATACATATAGTACGTATAACTGTATACAGTACATAATACTCAACGACAATAATTATATTTCTGATATATATTTACTATTCTCTCTATCTGCATTTTAGAATCTATTACTCCTCATAAAATTATAGTTGGAATCTAAAACCAAGAATTGATGTGAAAGCATAAAATGACTAATAGAGAATAAAAGGGGAATACAGAAAAGGTGTGGGTAATGGGGAGGTAAATACAATATAAGTAATATATATATATGTAAATTTCATAATGAAGTACACTGTGTGATATTCTGATAACACCCTTGTAGCTAAAACCTCCTATATATCAATAATAAAACATTAACAGCTCAGAAAAAAAAATAACCAACTCATGAAACTTGTCAGAATGGCCAATTTATTAAAAGTTATACAAATTTTTAACAGTCGGAGAAATAACAACAAAAGTTAAATCTCAGAGCTGAGGAAGAGGACAAGGTCAGGTCCTGCCTGGCTGCCGCACAGATCCGAGGGCAGCCTATGAAACAGACAATTTGAAAGTATAGCTGAAATTGCAGCTCTGAAACCGCATCAGTGAGACCAGGAGTTTAGAAAGAACCAAGCCACCAAGATAAAAAGCCACCCATGGAGAAATAAGAGAAAGGTCTGCAGAACTAAGACAAGGTGGGATTTATAAAGAAGTGAGCTGGCACTCTCAGACATGCCCAGCTGCCCATGCTGATCTGGGTCCACCGGGGAAGCACCGTCAAGAACTCTGAGAATGCTACAAGAGTCCGTTCACACTGCTGGAAACTCAAATAAGAGGCTGAACTCAGCATCCCCCAGAGAGGAGAATGGGGCGCAGCAAGTCGTAATTACAGCAGCGCCAGAACAGAGCTTGAGGTTTGAAGTACTCACCATCCCATCCTGCTCACCACTGAGGATAGGCAAAGGATGATGCTGGAAATGGAAGAGCAATGTGGGCTGTATTCTGGTGCAGGCCACAGATGAGCAGTCCAGCTGGGGAGATAGCAGGGGGGTGGAAAGGAGTCTGAGGCTGAAAAAGTCTCAACGCCCCGGTCCCAGTCAGGAACAGGCAGAACTGGGAGCTGAGCACACACACAGCACTTTTTTTCATTTCAGTGTGTGTTATCTTAATCTTTAATTTACTTTTTAAAAGATGTATTTTATTTTTAATTATGTGTATGTGGGTATAATGAATATCTGGGGGAGCATCGTGCTCATGGGTGCAGGGGTCTGCAGAGGCTAAAAGGCATCAAAGTCCCCTGAAGTTGGAGTGACAGACAATAGTGTGTTACTGGATTTGTGTGCTAGGAATCAAACTTGGGTCCCCTGAAAGAGCAGTATGTGCTCTTAACTGCTGAGCCATCTCTCTAGCCCCCTGATTTACTTTTTTTCTCATTTTTTATTTTTCATTTACTTTTTAGTTTTTTCCCTTTTTTGTATATATGCTCTGGTACTTTTTTTTTTCATTCTGAAGATTTCAGACAGAAATTTTTTCTTTTTATTTATTCTTCTCTCATACAATACACCCTGACCACAGACTCCCCTCACTCCACTTCTCCCAGTTACCACCACCACCCCCCAATTATTCAGTTGGATTATAGATTGCATGTCACTAGAAAAGTTTTTTTATGTCTGTCCTTCATTCTGTAAGCCTAATATATAATATCGTCTATGCTTCATTTCCTACCTTGAACATTTCATACCTTGAACATTCCTTCTTAATCTCCCTTCTCTCTTTCCCCTTCCCTCCTCAGTTCACTACTAATATTGATACATTTAGCTCTAAATATTACTAATATTGATACACATAGCTTTAAACTATAAACTCCATTTCCCCAACCAAAGCCCTTCTGCTGCAGTCTCTGAACCTCACAGGGACACAGGGACATGCAAGAGTGCCTTCTGCACTTAGCAGTAGGGCTACTTTCAAGCCATCATGGTTGCTACTACAGTAGACTTTCTCCCTGAACATGAATTGAGGCAATGAGAGCTTACCAGTGTTAGGGTCCCGGAGAAGTCCCACAAAAGACCACCATACACATATGCAATCAACAAGAGCGTTTATTATCTTGAGAAAGTTTCCAGCACACTGGGGCTGGCCATCCCACACAAAGGCAAAAGGGTGACAACCCTGAGAGGAGCTCACAGGCTCCTTTGAAGCACAGCCAAGGGGACTTCCTAGGGCAGTTAGGTCACTTTAGATATGATTGGCTTAAGCAAGTACCAGTCATATTGGTACATTCTAATTGGCCAGGGCTAGTCAGGGGCTGGCTAAGGCTACAGCTTTTCCATTTTTGGATAGGCCTAAACAAGTCCCAGGCTTTGTCCTTAATATTTGGTTATTAGCTTGAGCTTGTTGACTGTGGCTCAGGTGTGGCCAGGTACTGCATACATTATACCAGATCTACTTGTCCTCGCTGTCAGGGGTGTTGGAGATTGATTGTCCTTTGTTTGCAGCTCTTTCAGAAACTGCTAGTTCAGTCTCAGGAAACTGAAATTGAGGCCTGATCTCTGAGAGAAGACTGGGCAGCCTGTTATGGCGTCTGTTGGGTCCTCTCAACCAGGAGGACTCATGTAAAATAAAACAAACAAGGAAAAACAGTGGGGGAAAACTGGGAACAACAAACTTAAGGACGTATATATCCCAACAGGTGTGAAAATTACAGTAAAAGAACATAAAAATCCTGATGTAGCACTCCGCCATGACCCCATAGAGCTCCTAATTCCACAGTACCAAAAGAACAAAGACAACAAGATAGCTGAAATCAGAAAAAGACTCCAGAGTCTTACTTCTATAAAGGATCAATAGCCATGCAGAGACTCAAAGAGAAGAAATCAATTCAGGAACTAGACAAGAAAGTTACCAAAGAGGATGAAATCACGAAAATCCAACAAGTAAATTAAGATGCTGAAAAACAACCAAATAAAAATTCTACTCATGCAAGAATCAATCAATCAATTGAACAAACAAACAAAACCCACCAGAGATAAATATCAACAGCAGACAAGACCAAGCAAAAGAATGAATTCTAGAGATGGAAGACAAGACAAGACAACATGCAGACACATGGAAAGAGAAAGCTTAGCAAACATGACCAGAACTTGTAAAGAGTCTAGGACACACTCAAAAGAGGAAACCTAATACTCCATTGACTAAGAAGAAGGACCTAAGATAAAGGCCATGGGCTTAGACAATCTATTCAATGAAATTGTAGCCAAGAATTTCCCAAACCTACAAAAGAAATAGGCATCCAAACAGGAGAAATATTCACAACCAAATAGATATGACCAGAGAACAACTTCTCTACAACATACAGAAGTCAAGGTAACAAAACTATAAAACAGAGAATACTAAAGGCTATTGGGTAAAAATGCTCACTCACATACAGAAACATCACCTCTTCATCAGCAACCCTGAAAGTCAGGGAATCATGGAATGATCTTTCAAACCCCAAAAGTAAATAATTGTCAGCCGGTATCGCTATATTCAGCAAAATTATCTCTTCAAATGGATAGAGATAAAAGTTAATTTCAAGTCAAGCACAAGTTAACATGGTTCACAGCAACCAAGCCAGTACACAGAACGTCTTAAAGGTATAAGATACAAAAATAACTAAGAAAAGACAGCATTGTCCACAAGAACAGAGGAAAGTACATTTTATGATAGGAACAGATGAACAAGAGAACAGAGAAAGAATCAATCATGTTCAACACAGCAAACTAGTAAATCTCTAAGGATACCAAGAGAAAAAAAGAAAAGAACCACCAATTTACTAATCAACCAAAACTACATCCAACAAAACAACAATAGTAAGCCCCTCTCACATAAAAGCCTTGAACACAAATGGCCTTAACCCACCAATTAAAAGACACAGATTGACTGGATTAGAAAGCCAGATCCAGCTCTCTGTTGTCTTCAAGAAACATCAGCAGCAAAGACATCAGGAAAATGAATGGAGCTGGTAATTATTGTGTTAAGTGAGGTAGCCCAGGTTCAGAAAGACAAACACTGCAGCTAGTCTCTCATATGTGAATCCCAGCTTCTAATTTTTATATATGTGGGTGTGGGTGTGAATATAGATCATAAAAGCTAAAAAGTAGACCATGAGAAGGGAAGACGTTTTTAAGAAGGGGGATGAGGAGTGACATATTGTGACATGAAGGAGAATGCTGGGGACAGAAGGGTCAAGCAGAGCAGGAGAATCAGCCTAAACAAAGGATCGTGACAATGCCATTGGAAAGCCTCTTTCTTTGTATTCTATTTTTAAAATATGGAGAAAGAAAGGGCTTTTTTAATAGAGAAAGAACAGTTGAGCACCGAGACAGAACACTTCCCTTGTGTGCACAAGGCTCTCAGTTCAATCTCCAGTATTTCAAAAACTAAGAAACAAACACAAAAACAAACAAAAAATTTCCATTTTCTACCTGTAAAAATAATGAAAGTTACACGTGATCATGGGATTCTTTCTCATAACTTCTCTGTTATTCCAAGACCCTCTCCCAGTCCTTTCCTAGATGAGACCCACTCATCCTGAGTTACTCAATATGCAACCTAAAAAATATTGTAAATACTCAGTATGACTTCTAGTCTAAATGAAGAGCTACATTCTTGAAGAAAAATTTTTCCAGTTCTAAGAGCCTACTGTGATGGCACACCTGAAAAAGAAAGAACACAGAATCAAGAACCTGAATGAGCCAGATGTGATGGTGTCTATCTTACCCAAGCAGAGAAGTTTCTCTCATACAGACACAGGCCTGTTTGGACATTGTTAGAAGATAAAGAAAACATGCACACACATGCATACACACACACACACACACACACACACACACACACACACACACACCTCTTTCATGTCTAGATTCTGACATGGTAAGATATGTAAATGCCAATGAATATGTGTCCTAGAGGTCACATGCTTGTGCTTATTAGGACATATTGGCTCTTCGACCTAAGAAAGCCAAATTCCAGCCAGTGTCTCTTAGGAATGAGCACTAGAGAGAACAGTAGAATTTGGAAGCAGGTGAGTGTTTTATAGTCTGTTTGTTGACTTGCCACATGGAGGTGCCGGCCACACAGAAGTCCAAGTGTATGCATGAGCCTCTCTGTGATTCGGCATCGCCTCAGCAGGATCCTGCGGGCAGACTAGGCCCTGGTGATGAGCACTCTGCACTCTCTAACTCTCATCTTTATGTTTGGTGAGTACATTTTATAAGGATAATTTTTATAGCCTCAAAATCTTAAAAGCTTTCTCCAAATAACATGATTCTGGTCAAACCTATAAAATAAGCATTTTTTTTTTTCCTTGCAGGAGGAACCAATGGCAATTCAGTCAAACAGACAAGCCAAATCACTTATGTCAGAAGGAGCAGATGTGACTACGGGATGCAGTTATACACCAAAAGGGCATCCCACTTTTTTCTGGTATGTTCGATATCCCAACAAAGTTCCTCAGTTTCTTAAGATAGAGATGATGGAAAACAGCAAAAACTTTGAAGCCAAAAACATTAAAGAAAAAAATCTCACCCATTGTGAAATATTTAGTCCGGGTATCAGACTCCACTGTGTGCTACTACCTTCTGAGAGACACAGTGCCAAGGACACAGTGGGGAGCTGTACAAAAACCTCAAGGGTCCAGATGACGTATGCTTTGAAACTGGGAAACCAATCTGAGGAACCTCATTCTGTCTAACACAGACAGTCCTGTTGGCACACTATTACAAGATTTAAAAAAAAAAAAAAAATGTACAAGTGCCCAAAGGCATGGAGGCTTCTCTGACTAAAGAAAGACAAGGTCAGGGAAGAGTCTCAGACAACGTCCCTCCCCCCAGTTGTGCTAGCTCTTGTCCTTGGGGGCACCTTGCAAGATGCTTAGGAGTTAATGTCTAATGAATTGGATGCTAGTCCTGGCTCTGCTACTTACCAACTGTGCAAATTCGAGCAAGTTAATTGCTGTCCAGAGCTTTAGTTTTTCCTTTTTTAAAGTTTATTAGTGAGCATTTGCTGTACAAAGCAGTAGGCTCCATGACGACAATTTTGTTCAAATATATCATGTGCTTTTGAAGGGTCCAGGAATATATATAGAAATATAGAATTATAAACTTAAGGAATGGAAACTGGCAGCCATCAGCTTGACTAGCAAAAAGGGATTAACTTTTAACTGGGCCCCTCCCTGTTTGACGATGGGCAGCTCTGTCAGCAACCCAAATGTCAGCTTTCTTTTAGTAAAGATTGCCTTTTGCAGCCCTGGGGTTAGCTATTCTTCGATAACCCCCTACCACTCACTACCGAAACCAA
>CABHPQ010149636.1:2500-55433 GCA_902168405.1 Peromyscus aztecus
CTTCATATTAGATTATTTCACAGAATACTTGTAAAACATAGAGGTTGGGAAGTAAAGTTTAATGTAATCATAGTATTTGTATGTGACAATTCATTTTGCAAAAGGAAATTACAAAGCCACTCCTTATTAAATCCATATGTTGGTGAGTGCTATTGCAACTTGTTGCGTATTTGTTGAATGCTTATTTTCCTTTTTTTGTAACTTAATAAAATTATAAGCCTTTTCTAATCAATTAATTGTCAGTTATATGTGTGCATCACAGGGAAAATTCATTAAAGGTAACTGGAGTCATTTTTAAGTCTTATACTTTTAAGCATGTTATCACTAGCCTTCATATGACTCACACACAGAGAAAATTAGAAAATGCCCCTCTCCCCACAGTAGTATACAACAGATAGGAAGGGATCATGACTTGATGACATATAAAAACTTCTTAGAATTGGTTTAATATTAGTAACTTGAGTTATTAAACTTACCATCTAAATTACATTGTAGCAGAATAATTTTAAGTGTTTGAAAAATGATAATTGATTTCTCTAAGAATATGCATTTAAATGATGTGAGACTGATTTTTTTAAAAAAATATTATATCAGCTTAGCTAAAGAATGACAGTATTTTTCAGAGTAGATTTTTATATTAAAAGATTACTTACAAACTGAATATTGTCATTGGGGGATAAACTACTACCAACATTCTATACTTCCCTTACTGTGTTTATTAGTTAATGATTTTCTTCTTCTAACAGCAACAGTCTAGAAACATTGCTGGACAGAGTACTGTTCAAGATGAACACTAATGTGCAGATAATCATTGGTAATATTTTTTATTGACATCTCCTTTTATGTCCTGCTAGACCCAAATGCAGTGTTTTGGTTTTGTTTGCTGACACTTTAAAATACTGTACTATGAGTAACATTTGAGGTGTTTCAGACATTGGAAGCAGTTGCCACCAACTACATTTATTTTCTACTGTTGGTATATGTAAAATCTAATATTCTAGTTTGGAATGTTTGAAATATTCTCTAGATGCTTTGCATACTGATTGGCTTACTTTTAAATGTCTTATTGGTTTGTAAATTCAAAGAATTAAAAGAAAAAAAAACTGTCGCGATTATAAACTTGTCAGCTGCATTCCTCACATCTTGTTCTTCTTATCAGAAAAAGGGGTTTGAATGAAGTGTCATAGTTGCCTCCTGCATGTATTGCAGTAAACTGCTGTAGAATTATATCATGAAATCCGTTATCCTCATGTGCAGTGTTTTTAGGTTGTTACTATGGTAACATTTCCATTTGTGAATTTTTGTGTAGTTAAAATTTGTAGTCATCAAATACCACCTCTGGCTTTTGATTCCTTGTATAAACACATCACTATGCTACCTGCATACTGTTGAGTGGCAGCAGACACTACACTTAACTGCATCCCATAAGCTGTGGGCAGGGTTAGTAGAAACAGCAAAATGAAAGAAATGGGAACATTTTGTTAAATTACGTTTTAAGATTGTCCTGATGGTGCTGGTAAAAATCTCAGTGTTTCTGAAGAAGAGTAAGAGCACTGCCAGTTATTCTCTGAGATGCTTTAATTTTTATAAGTATGTGATAATGAAATTTGTTAGGTATGGCAGCAGTAGGAGGTAAGGAGAACATTAGTCTGTCAGCTAAATGGGTGCTAAATAACCAAAACACAAGTAATGACCCTTCAGAGATTCAAGAGGCTCCTTTCGAAAACAGCCTTCTCCCCCTGCTGCCCATTTTAGCCTTATTACCAGTTGGAAATTTATCCTCTTTTCAAGAATTTAAAAGTTGTCCTCTTTATTTCTCTTCTGATTATAAAATCAGACTGTAATATCTTATTGTTAATTTGGAACAGTCTGTAATGTTCCCTTGTATCAGTTGCTGCATTCTAGTAAAGATTCCCACTGTTTTTGTTTTGTTTTGCTTCTTAAAGCCCCCTGCTGCTGTTGATTACACCTAGATCTGCTACTGATTGGAACTGTTAAAAGGCAAAGATAATGTGGATGGTTGCTGAATCATTTAATTGTAGGACTAATAAGAAGCTTTCTCTCTGGGACCCAATAGAAATAGTAACATTAGAATTTTATATATAAACTGACCAAATATATTCTTTTGTACTTTAATAATATTTAGAGTGAAAATATTTACTCAAAATAAAATAAGAAAATGCCAACAATCTGGTTTTATTCCTAAGGCATCGAACTGAATCTGATCAGAGGAAATGAAAATGTTAGAGAAAATTAATTCTAGCATGCTAGACTCTAACAAACTATGTCTATAAAACAGTTAATGCAGTAGTTGAGAGTGTAAAAAATAAAATGCTGAGGAAATTAATTAGAAATGATATATAAAATATAAGCCCTCTCCTGAGTAGCTTGCTTACATTTTTAGAATCCTCACCTAGGATTTCCATAATAAAATTTCTAGGATCGCCATGTATGTGCTAAGAGGTACCCGCAGGTAACAGTTTGTACCTTATTTAAAATGTGAGATAATTAGTGCTTTGGTGGAATAAGCTTAGACTCACTTAAGGGACTGTGGTTATGCTACTGTGTGTTTAATGATAACTTATGCTATTACTAATGTTTTTTCTGTTCATTGTAACTAATTACTTAAATAGCTTATCCTTCACAAGACTTTGTGAGTTGTTTCTAGGTGCAAAAGTCACCTGCAGTTTATATTAGTTTGAAGTTGTGCACATCCATAACCTGAGTTGGGGAAAAAGCTAGTGATAATTTTTGTTTGTATCTCTTGTGCTTTTTTTTTTTTTTTTTGGAGTGGGGGCAATGGGAGCTGGTAAATCATTGAGATAATATCCTAAGTTGTTGAACTTGCTATGTAGCCCATGATAGCCTCAGCTTCCTTAGCCACATGAGTACTCAGATTATCATGTTCTTTTAAGTAATGTATTGAAATATTTTTATCAGAGAAATTGCTTTAAAGATGCTGTCTAGGAGAGGAATGTGAGTAATCTGATGATGGTTTGAAGAGAAAGAGGGTTTTAGATTTGTGCTAAAGACAAGTTAACACATAGTTCTTGAGATGGGATACTGATAAGAATAAGAATAAGACTACAGTGGAAAACAGTGTTGGGGTCTCATTTTTTATTATTTTTTTCTAAATACTCCATCCACCTTAAAATAATATGGAAATTATATTGACATCTAATATATATTCTTGCTTTTTTAAATTAACAAACAATTTTTTGTTGTTTCTCATCCTGAGTTACTATGCTGCATACACTAATCAATCAACAGGCTCTCATTATGTAGCTCAGTGTGATCTTGCTTGACCTTACAAGAATCTTCTTGCCTCACCAACCAGCCTGCCTCGATGTGCCTGACTGGTCATTTCATTTTTGAGAAAGTAAAATGAGGAAGTTAAAATAGTAAGGCTTAGGCTGCTATAACACAATACTACAAACTAGAGCAGTGACTTGAGATGAAAATGTTGCAGGATGTGAGTCCTTCTGAAGTCTATGAGGAAGACTCTCTTCCAGGATACTCTTGATGACCGTTTTCTCCCTGTCTATAAATACACATTTCTCTATTTTATTTAAAAACAAAACAAGGTATATTGGATTAGATCTTGCCTTAGTAACATCATTTTAACTTGATTACCTTTATAAATACCACCTCCCACCTGTGAGGTGCTTAAGCTGGGCTATCAGTGTGAGTGTGGCAGCTCTAGGACAGCTTTGTTTGCTCAGTAGGCCTAGAGCTGGGGACATATACATTGAAAAAGAAAGCAAGTAGGTCTACAGTTAATGCCAGGATAGGAATCCACAGCTATTTGTCTCTTTATAATTAATGCTCTGGCATCATTTGCATCTCGGTTCATTGATTTTCTTTTACAGTTATGTCTATAATTTTTGTACTTAATCATTGATCCAGTTTTCATCTCGTGTCAGAAATGAGCTAAGTTTGAAACATGGTTTAATCCCTTCTTTTTTCTCACTGTTTTATACCACCATGTTGGGAATAATCTAAACCATCTTACATCTCCAGATACAAGTCCAGACTTGTTAAGTCTTAAAGAAAATAGCTTTACCATTTAAACATGATGGAAAATAATTAGCTGTAGCAGAAGGATTTTCATGTACAATATTGGGGAGATAGAAACTAATCTAGAACCGTTGTTTCTGGAGTGTAGTTTTGAACCAGCATCTTGGCATTCTTGAAAATTTTAAGAACTGAGCCTTCTTGGGCCTCGTTAAAGTCATAGAGAAATTCTAAGGGTGGAATCAAGGAATTCATCTTAGTAAGATAATATGACTTTGATGTACACTAGTGTTTGATACTGGAATATTGAATATATGAATCTATATGACAAAATTTAATTGCTTTAAATAACTATAAAGTATGTAAAAGTTGCATTTCCTACCTTTGTGGTTATATTTGATGCTGAAGTTTTGATTAGAAATGCCACATGAATTATAACTTTATGCTTATGATAAAGATCACTGATCTGTGTTGTTGGTTTGGTGTGTGTCTTTCTATAAATGCTTTATGAATGTAAAGGCAAACACAACTATATATATAATTTACATATATATATGTAAAATTACTTCCCTGTCTCACAAATGATGACATAAGACTTGGATGTTTTTAATTACTATGATAACCTGTAAATATTTCTGTATTGGTACATTATTTATTTGCTTGAGGTCAAGAAATAAGGGTCAGCTTGGGTAAAATGCTGAGACCTTTTATGCAGTAAGTAAATGATGAAAAAGAAAGGAAGAAATGAAGGAAGAATGGAGTTTAAAGCTGTGCCTGTGGACTTACTGATCAGTGGCAAAGCACATGATCATCATGCGTAAGAACTTGGGTTTAACCCCAGCCCCCACTACCACAAAGCAAACGCAAAGGAAATAAATAACAAAATAGTTAACAATTAATAAAGGAGGTAAAAGCACAAATAATGATGACTATAAAACATTGATGAAGGTCAAAATGATATAAATGAGAACACATCCTATATTCATGAATTAGAATACTAGCGTTATTACTGCTCAAATCAGTTCATAAATTCACTTCAATCCTTGTAAAAATGCCAGTGACACTTTGTAAAAATAGAAAAGCATGTATTAATATCAGTTCATATGCAGTCTTAAGGTGTTCTGAATAGCCAAATGAATCCTGGAAAAAAGAGGACAAATTAGAGGATTGTCACTTCCTAATGTCAATACTTGCTACTAAGTTGCAGTTATTGATACTGTAGTACTTACGTAATTAGAGACCTGTAGACCAGTGCAATAGAATAAGAGCAAAAGTGCCATGCTATATTTGCCAGTAGTTTCTTGAGTACCAGGGAGATCACTATTTTTTCATCAGAGCATTGTCAATCACTGTAGCACAGTGTAGCTATACGTGCAGTCGAATATTAGCCTTAAAACACAACATGATGGACTTGAATCACGTGAGGTCAAGTAAACTAGTTATGAAAAACCACGTGAATTTTCACTATCTATATTTCTTCTCTAAAAGACAGAAATACGGGTTATTGTTAGGGTTTGAGGAGGGGTGTCTGGATAGTTATTATTTAATAAGTGTCAACTTTATGGGAGTGAATTACTGAAGTATTTGCTGATGATAGTTGTATAGTATGAATATGTGTAATACTGTTGCTTTATATACGTAGACCAAGTATTAATTTTGTAATGTATATGTGGCATGAAATGATGTAGCAGTTACATGTAACTTAGTTGTTGTTGTTGTTGTTGTTGTTTTTTGTTTTTTTCAAGACAGGGTTTCTCTGTGTAGCTCTGGTGCCCCTCCTGGATCTCACTCTGTAGATCAGGCTGGCCTCGAACTCAACAGAGATCCGCCTGGCTCTACCTCTAGAGTGCTGGGATTAAAGGTGTGTGCCACCACCACCCGGCATATGTAACTTAGTTTAAGTAATTTCTAAATTACTTAAAATACCTAATCTAATGTAAATGCTTTGAAGCCAGTTGTTCCATTGTGTTGCTTGGGGAATAATTATAGTGAAAGTTCTGTATTTGTTCAGTGCCAAGCCAAGTTTATCATCATAGATACCTTCTTTGAGTGCTTTTCTCAATCCAGTGTAAGATGCATAAATACGAAAGCTGGAACATGTGCATGCTCAGGGTTTTAGTAGCTACTGCTGGTGTATATTAGATTTACTTATTATGTATTTTCTGACAGAATTTGCTGCTGACATGTGTACTTTTTAATGATGAAACAGTGTGACAGTATAGATAGTTTTTGAGGTGACAGATCTACAGGAAGCGAGAAAAACAAACAGAACTTTAGTGTCTTTTAGCAGTATTTGGAAAGACTCCTGAGTTTCTTCACCTGAGCTGTAATATATTTGAGTAACTTCTTACTGCTCACATTGAACAGGAAGACTGTTTCTCCACTAAACTGTATTATATATATACATGTACAGATTGATTAAATTTAACTTTTTATATATCTGGTAAAAAGCCTTTGAAATGATTTGGGTTTACTGTCAGTGGTTATATGGCAATCTTTAAACATGGTAATTATTGAGATACTTAATACTTTTGTAATTTAAAATGTATGATTTGGGGATAACTGCAATGGTGGTTTTAATTACAACTCCAGGCTTTTTTTTTTTTTTTTAACTTATTCTGTAGTGTATTTATGTGTGTTAATTGAAAATCGGGAATTTTATTTTCAATATTATATACAGCAAGTTTCTGTGTGTCTGCTTTCAAAACATTCTCTATATCCTTTTAGTTTTTCTGTTTTTTTTTTTCCTTTTTACATTCTTGTTAACCTAAAACTTCTTACTAAGCAGGTTTTTATTTTAATCTTTGGAACCAGAACTTTTCTTAGGTTAATAACAGTTTTATTTATTTGCCAAAATGAAGGATGGAATCTTCTTTTCTAGGCCACGATAGACACATCTGAAGACCATATTTTCTAAAATAAGAGCATTGTAGGCCCTTATATTTGTTTCTTTGAGGGATCCTATTTAGGTTAAAAATAAAATAGAAATCACCTTCTTTAAGACCATGTTTGGTTACTTTGCTTTACTTACTTAAAGAAAAAAGCATTGAAACAACAGTGTTGAATTGCTTATGGCTGGGCTGAGCATAGTAGTACATTCCTTTTGTCCTAGCCTTCTAGAGGAAAGTCAGGCACATCTCTGAATTCAAGACTAGCCTGGTCTGCACAGTGAGTTCCAGAACAGCCTTGTCTCTCTCTCTCTCTCTCTCTCTCTCTCTCTCTCTCTCTCTCTCTCTCTCAAACAAACAAACAAACAAACAAACAAACAAACAAACAAACAAACAAACAAAAATAAGGAGGGTGTCCTTGAATTGCCATTCTTTCAGTTATATTTTAATTAACATTAATCTAATCCCCTTATTGCTAGTTAATGACTTCCTTCAGTTGCTAGTGAATGGATAACTGCATAGTGTATTAATTCTTTAACGTTAAGTTAGAATTTAGATTGTCAGCTACCTACATGTAAAATAGTTAAAATGGTTTATTGTATATAATTAATTTGAACGTTCATGAGGACTAGATTCTCACACTTTAAACACCAACATGGCCTTCTCTCTGTTCTGCCTCTTCTTTATCTTGTTGATGCTGAAGAGAAGCAGAAGTGTTATGTCAGATATGCTATCTCAGAAGTACTATGAAGTGTTAACAGAAAAGCCAGTGTCTTGTGGGAAGATATTAGTTGCTACGGATCTGCAAGTCCTGCCAAAGCAATAGGTAAAAAGAAAATGTTTACTTGAATCTAAGTCCCATTTTTCTATTCTAGTTTAATTTTTTATCCATAATAATTTAATAATCAGGCAGCAGACTTGCTTGCCAACCAGAGAATTATCTTTTTGTCTGTTGAATTAGTTTTCCACTAATGAAGAGACTATGGGCATTTTCACTTTATGGCATTTGATCTGTGATTAAATTCCCCATCCCCATATGTATTGTCCTGAAAAATGGAAGATTTCTGAATGTAAGCTGTTTAATTCTGTGCAGCTATACTAATTTTAGAGCGAGGATCGTTCCTTACACATCAAGATGGCTGATTGTTTTGGCTTATTGACCTATTTCTTTTTTTGTGTGCCACCACCGCCCGGCAACCTATTTCTTTAGGGAAGATAGACTACAGCATTTGTACTTACTGGTGAGAAGGGTCAGAGGGTAAAGGTACTTGTTATCACCAGACTACTGATAGTGTGATGATGACCATTATTACAATATATCTAGCATTCAGTGTTTATTAGTGGATATTGTTATGTGTCAAGTGCTCAAGAGTTTAATTCTTGTAAAACCTGTGAAATCAGTACTTAACCATTTTCATTTGAAGAAACTAGGCTACCAAGAGTTTCACCAATTTATTTAAAGTTAGATGATACGGGGCCTGAACAAGGTGTATAGATATTAGTGTCAACAGAAGAAGTTTCTGCGAGTTCCCTTCAGTAGGAATAGTAAAGCTTGTCAGTTTAAAGAAGAGAAGGTGATGGGCAGACTTTTCTCTCATGGGTTGTTTTTTTCCTTTCTCTCAGAGGAAATGAGTCTCTTCTTCAGTAGAAGCAGAAATATTATGATTGGCTTATGCCAAATTTATTCATTTTAGCAATTTGAATGAAAAGACTGAGGTTAGGGTACACTTTGGAGAAAATGGCACATTAGAAAATCACCTTGAGGAGTGCTTGGTAGACCCGAGGTGAGTGGCATTTACTCACCTGGGTATACATTTATTCATTCAGTAGTGTTTAGCAAGTCACATATGTTTGACACTAAGAACAGAAGAGTGTTTTAAAAGAAATGATTTTAGGGAGAGGAAAGGACTGAGAGAGGTACTAATATTAGTTACTAAGTGAAAAGAGAAAATAAACAGTGATTGTCACTAGTAAATTAATAAAAGAATTCCTAAAGAGAAAATTAGAAAGGATGAATGCAAGCAGAACATTATGAACAGTACTGAAAATTTGTGAGTATTTATACTTTAATAGTCATTACACTAGCCATAGACATTTATATACTTAGTTATCAAAGTGTATATATTGAACAATAGATTTAATATGTGAACAATAATAAATTATGGGACAAAGTACAATTTTATTCGTAACTCTGTTTCTCAAATATATGAAGGTCAGAAGTCATTTTAAGTTTTTGTAGTTAGGCTATATTCATTTATAAAAACACAGAAAATATACTCTTACATATAAATCTCTCTTCCTCATGATTTCTTGACTTCTTGTTTGCCTAGAAATTTTAATGTGTTATGTTTGTGTTTTTCAAAATAAACATGTCATATTACACTCTGTTTTTTTCTGATTTTATTATTCTGTACACATTTTTATCAGTATATTATTATTTTTAATGCTTCTTATTCCATTTTGCACTATTAAAAGTAAAAATTCCTTAATCATGATTATTTATAGTTTTTAATCACGATATCAGCTTCTTTTTGCATAGATTTATCTAAAATGTATAATAGCACAATAACTTTGGATTAGTAGAATTGCTGTTTCAAAAGGTATAATGCATTTGTAATTTTTTTTTTGCTTTGCTTTGTTTCCCTTGCTATCTTCCTAGTTTGTTTGTTTTTAAAACTCATGGGTTCAAGTGATCTTCCTGCTTCAGTCTCCAAAGTAGCTCAAACTCTGGGTGTGCGCTACCATATCTGTCTTTACATTTGTAAATATGATAATTAACTGCCTCCTAAAACCTTCCACATCCTTAATCAGGCTCATCTAAAATTTTTAATGCATATTTTTGTACATAAGGTATTTACTAACTATATTTTGCAAATCTGATGGGCAAAAACCTATACTTATTTAAATTGATATATCTTTGTGAGTGAGGTTGTACATTGTTACTGTCTCTACATATGCACATACGTACAACATGTATGTACTTAGTGTATATACATATGTGTAATATTTACATTCCTGTGTATTACCTATGTTCATGTATTTAACGCTTCTGGATTTGTCTCACATGTTTTCTAAATGGAGACTGTTATCTTGTTTACCCACTAGGTTAGGTTAGGCTGATGAAAGGAGCAGTGTCTATCACTATTTCCTTCTCCCACCCTTTTCCGTTGCTCTTCCTCCCTCTTCATACTTTGTATGTGTTTTTGTGCTGTGGTCGATTTGAAGGCTAAAAGACATTACATTATCTAAGATTCTCCACCCCAACTGATAGCGGTAATTTTTGCTCCATGTGGACAGTGTCTTACCCTTTGACATGTACAATAGAGGTGACGGTCTTTGTAAATTGAACAGTGCTATTTAAATGTAAAGCTTTATTGGCAATACTTTGCATCTCATATTACATATGCACGAATTTTCCTCTTCCTGTGGTAGGCAGCTGACTTTTTACTCACTGAAAGAATGACCTATTTAGTCTGCTATAGTTTTTTTTTTAATCTCAACATTTATAAGCCAGTTTCACTGTTCCTCTTTTCTTTATTGAGTTCATAGAAAAGAATCATATTTCAGTGAATAGTTGCAGATCTTATCCTTAATTAAAACTATTTTATCTCCCCTTCTCATCCTTTTTATTCATCATCTCCCTTCCCTTATCTTTCTAGTTCTTAACTATAATTAGCTAGTATTAACAGGAAATGTTTACTTTAGTTAAATTATTCTGAACATTTATTTTACTTATCAAAGGTTAGATCAGGTTGTTGTTTGAACTGGTAATTAAATGCAACCTAATATCTTCTCATATTTATATACACTATAAGGCCATTTCTCCTTCATTCCAAGTATTTTATGATCTTTAAGGATGACATTTTAAAAAGAATTTTGTATTTTGGGGAAATAAATCTGATCATTTAGTTTGTTATTTCATGGGAGAATGTTAAGAGATTAGGTTGAAAATAAATAGTACATTTCAGTAACCATGGTCATATTCTTTATAATAGTTACTGAAAGCAATATAATAGTTATCTAAGATTCTGTAGCTCAAGTAATGTAACTCAAAGGCAAGTATAATGTCTATGTGTCTGTAGACAAGTATAGCTCAATTGATCCTTTTATCTGGGAATTGTACAGAAGTGTATTGATTTTTAATGGTTAATTGAATATCTTTCTTTACATTTTTCTATGCTAGTGATGTAGTAAATCAAGTCTTCTATTCTTGGAAAACTGAGAGAAGTTAATGAAAATAAATCATTTTATTCATGATGTTTACACTTTGGACTTATAAAAGAGTTTAGTGTCATGAGCATTTAGGGGAGAAATTGAGGAAAGATGAGTTTCTAGCCGATTCTTAAGGTCATGTTGAAGGGCTGAGGCTTGGTGTTTGATATAGTTTAAGAAATATTCAGTGTGTAGGACCAACAGAATTATCTCCTTTTAGGAGCATTCTTGCTGGGTGTAGTGGAGTCCATCATTAACCCCAGTATTTGGGAGGTAGAGGAAGGCAGATCCAGAGGTCCAGGCCAGCTTGGTCTACATACTATATAATAAGTTCCAAGACAGCTAGGGGTACATAGTGAGACCCTGTCTGTGGGGGGGAATGGGGGGGATATGTTCTGTGATTTCTCTCATCGAATCTTGACTATGTCCCATAAGCCATTTCTGTTACACCTTTCTCCTTGAGCCTGATGAAACCCTATGCTTTCAATGCTTTATGTACTTGGAATGGAAAAACGTGTGCAGCTACTTGTCTCTGGACAAACGTGTGTAGCTATGTTTCCTCTGCCAAGAAGTGTGCCTACACTGCACGTGTAGTCTGTTTCAGTTCTCTGCTTACATTCTACTACCTTTTATGTAACAGATAAATATAACCTTAAGCTGTAACTAGTCATATAGCTGATGTCTTTTTGTTTTGTTTTTCGAGACAGGGTTTCTCTGTGTAGCTTTGCGCCTTTCCTGGAACTCACTTTGTAGATCAGGCTGGCCTCGAACTCACAGAGATTCTCCTGCCTCTGCCTCCTGAGTGCTGGGATTAAAGGCCTGTGCCTGCGCTGCCGCCACTACCACTCCCGGGCCATAGCTGATGTCTTATGACATCAGCTTTTTATATATGTCTCCATAAAGAATTTATTTAATCTTTATGTCAATAATGAGAAAAGTATTATATGAAATTAACATGTTTTTCTTTCCTTTAGAATGCCATATTTTATCTAGAATTTAATTTTGTCTCAAGAGAAAATATTTGAAGTAAAAGTAGAAACATCTTTAAAAACTAGAAAATTGTGGAGTTGTTAGTTAGATATCGTACCTTATTTATGTTCATATATGTGTATTTTTTATGAAATAGACTTAAAAATTAACCACAAGATTTTCTGTAATTTATGTCAAATGTAGACCAGTTGTACTCTGAAATACTTTGTCTTATTATTGAAATACAGGGTTTTTTTTTCTTTTCATAAAATGTAAGGATACTTGGGAATTCTAGTTGTTAATCCCCCCCCCATCAACCTTATTACTTTGGTGGATTTTAATTATTACTTTATGGCATGTCATCATTTATTTTTACATGGTCTTTGTATTTTATTTATGTGATATTTGATTTATGAAGTTTGCCTATTACATAATAATTTGTGACATTACTTGCGTCTCAGAAATTTTTCTGAAAACTTAATCTTTTAGAGCTGAATAAAGTATTGTGAATTTTTTCTCTCACTCAACTGGTATATTTAAGAGCTAACTTGGTAACTCCAACCCAAAGAAGAAGTAGGTTCTTTTTCCCCAAGTGAAATCCAGCTTGACTCACTGGATTAGTAAAATGCACAAATTTCATGTGACTTTTTTTTTCATCTTTCCTAATTTTATTGGGAAAAGGGAGCCCGTCTCCTGCAAGAGCATGTATGTGTGTGCTCATGTGCGCATATGCGTACCTGCCTGCCTGCCTGTCTAGAAGATTTTGATCCACAGCAATCCTTTGCAATGGTTTCTTTTTATTTTCCTGCTTTCTGTAGTTACACCAGTATGTGTACTCACATGTGAAGATTTAGACCTTGGGGCCTCAAATGAGACAGAAGAAGTGACATTTGTCTTTCTGCGTCCGGGTTACCTCACTCAATATGATTTTTTTTCAACTTCTGCCCATTTATCTGCAAATTCTATGGTTTTTACATATGTATATATACCACACTTTCGTTATCCACTCATCAGTTGTAGACCATTTAGGTTGTTTCCATTTCTTCACTATTGTGAATAGAACAGCAATGAACATGACTTAGCTAGTATCTGAGGAGTAGGACATTTAGTCCTTTGGGCATATGCCCAGGAATGGTTGCATGGTAGATTTATTTTTAGCTTTTTGATAGTCCTGTGTAATAATTTCCTTGGTGGTTGTACCAGTTTGTGGTTACATCAACAGTGAATGAGCGTTACCTCCCCGCCACAGCCGTTCTAGCATTTCTTGTCAGCTGTTTTAGATTTGTTGTTGCTGTTGTTGACGTTTACCATTCTGATTGGGGTAAGAAGAAATCTTGAAGTTGTTTGAATTTGCATTTCCCTAATTGCTGGAGGGGATGAACATATTTTGAGATGTTTACTAGCTTTTTTGTTTGTTTTTCTTCCTCTTCTTTTGAGAAATCCCTGTTTGTGTCCTATGGACATTTTTTTGAGTAGGTATTTTTATTTTTTATAGTTTCTTTGTTTTTTTGAGTCTTTTTTTTTTTTTTAATTCTGATAGTAATCCCTTGAAATGTATGTTGTTAGAAGATTCTTTCCCAGTCTTTGGGCTTCTGCCTTGCCTGGTTGGTTGTTTCTTTAGCTGTGCAGAGGCTTTCTGGAAAGATGTAGTCTTAAGTACTGCCTCGGCTTTCCTCTAACAGTTCCATGTTTCAGGTTTACATTTAGTTCTCTGATGCCAAGGTGACAGATGTAGGGGTAAACTCCTTTCTCTACATGTGGACTCCATTTCCCCCGGTACAGTTGGTTGATGATGCTCTCTCTCTTTTCCCAGCTTACGTTTTGGACTCTTCCTCAGATAAATAAATGGCTGAGGTGAGATGCACTGAGGTTTGGGTCTTTGATTTGTTCCATTGGGCCACATGTCTGGTTTTGTGCCAGTACCATAGTGGTTTTATTGGAATGGCTCTGTGATATACTGTATGTTCAAGATCGTTTTGGCTATCTGGGATCATTTGTGGTACCATATGAATAGTTTTTCATATTTCTGTAAAAATGCAGTGGGAATTTTGAGTGGGATTGCCTTGAATCTGTAAATACCTTTTGGTAAAATGGTCATTTTCAGAGTATTAGTTTTATCAACCCGTTTGTATGAGACGTCTTTCTATTTTTTAGTGTTTTTATCTGTCAGAAGACTAGAGATTGGCTGCAGCTCAGCCAGGTCCTTGGGTGTGGGACCTGGACTATATCTGTCAGGTTGGGAAGAAGGTGTGGATGTCACATGAGGGTGCTTTACATGGAAAATAATTTCAGAATCAGTGAGTATGAAGTAGAGTTAGAGTATATCAGTAGAATTTAAACAGTATATGAAAAGCTGCTGAAATGTGTCTTTTACTATAAATGGGGTTGATACACTAACTTATGAGATTCTTAGAAAATTTTAAGTTTTGTAGTTGGGAGAACAAGTATCCCTTGCCATGTATACTTAAGACATAAATATAGTTCCTTGATATTCTCACATTCCTGTCTGAAAATCCTTTAATAATAAGGACTATTAGCTCTTTGCAAGCAACTTTCACAACAGATTTTGTTGACCGTACAGGATTTTTTTTTTTTTTTTTTTGACATAAGATCTCACTATGCAGCCCTGGCTGTCCTGGAACTCACTATACATAGACCAGGCTGAACTCAAACATGGAGATCTTTCTGCCTCTGCCTCCCAAATACTGGAATTAAAGTCATGAACCACCATGACTAATCTGATGGAGTTCTCAACACTTCTGTGGTGAGGGGTTCTTTTCTATCCCATATCCACTTAATTCTTTGTTTTCTTTAATTCAGCCTCAAAACTACTTTATCCACTGTTATCTTTTGTGCTTGTGTGTATGTAGTTGTGGTTTTTTTTTTTTTTTTTTTTTTTTTTTGGCTAAGGTGCCTATTGTGGTGGTTTGTATAGGAATGGCCCTCAGATGCTCATAGATTTGAATGTTTGATCACCAGGTAGTGCCACAGCACTATTTGAGCATGTGGTCTCATTGGAGGACATGTGTCACTGGGCTTTGAGGTTTCAATTGCTCAAGCTGGGCCCAGTGACTCTCTCTTCCTGCTGTATGCTGATCAGGATATAGAACTCTAAGCTGCTTCTCCAACACCATATCTGCCTGTATACTGCCTTGCTCCCTCCCCCTTGCTCCCATGACAACAATGGAGTAAGAACCTGTAAGCAAGCCCCAGTTAAATGCTTTCCTTTATAAGAGTTGCTAACACAGTTATCATCAGAGATGCTTCATCCATCAACTGATGGAAACAGATGCAGACCCACAGCCAAACATTAGGCAGAGCTTGTGAATCCTGCAGAAGGGGAGAAAGGATTTTAGGAGCCAGAGAAGTCAAGGATACCACAAGAAAACCCACAGAGTCAACTAACCTGGACTCTTAGGGGGCTCACAGAGACTGAACCATTAACCAGGGAGCCTGCATGGGCCTGACCAAGGCACACTGCATATGTGTTACAGTTGTGTGGCTTGGTCCTCTTATGGGACTCCTAGCAGTGTGATCAGGGGCTGTCTCCGACTCTTTTACTGGCTTTTGGGACCCTAATCTTTTGGGACTCTTACTAGGTTGCCTTGCCCATCCTTAATACATGGGGAGGCACTTAGTCTTACTGCAAGTTGTTGTGCCGTGTTTTGCTGATAGCCACAGGAGACCTGCCCTTTCCTAAACAGAAACAGGAGGAGTGGATTGGGTGGGATGAGGGGAAGCACTGGGAGGAGAGGAGGGAGGGAAAACTTTGGCCCTCAAGCTGTAAAATGAAAAACAACAGCAACAACAACAACAAAACGGGGGCTACTGTGATCATAGTGTTTGGTCACAGTAGTGTCCCCAAGACGCCTGTGATGACATAAGTGCTTCTGCTGTCCTGATGAGCAGGAGGTGGGGACTATAGAATACCTTATGTTCTTCATCTTCTTTATATGAAGACAGCTTTGAAGTCATCTGAGGATATTCTGACAATTTTTTTTTATAATGATAACTTGGTACTTTAAAATGTTCAGAGTTTATATAGTTATATCAGGGTCTTTCTTATGGCTTTACAAGTTTGGGTACTGGAAAGCCAAGTATATTACTATTTAATAGAATAAACATTTTAGTTATACTGTGAGTCTCTTACATACTATATATTTCTTATACATCTTGCTTTTAATATTTTATTCTAACAGTATAAAAATTATAAGACTCCAGTGTATTTTAATTTTCTTTTGATCATTATTCTTGATATAGAAAGTTATTATAGTCGTATAACTGAGAATAGACAACACTTGATATTTCAAGTTTATGGTTGATAAAAATGAGTTTCAGTGTTTTACTAATGATTGGTAATGTTGAATGACATGAATCTAGACAAATGCTTTTATATATAATTTATTTGGCATTGTAAGTACATTTATCTTGTGAGAATCAGACCCCCTATTGTCAAATGAAGTATTTTATAAAGGTTTGGAGTAAATAAATAATAAAACTACTTTGATATACAATCTAACAATATTAAATATTAAGATTTAAAGTGATCAATTTTAATACTTAATTAACCTATTTAAAGTCCATGTGGCTGTCCTGCATTAAAGATTGAAAGAATTTTTAAATAGGACTTCATACTTTTATCTTGTCTTCTTTGTAGTTGATCTTTTAAAGAACATTGTTTTCAACCAGAAATTTACCTTTAACTACTACCATTTCAACTTAAAAAGGTATTTTTCTCTTTTGTGCAATTTATATAAAATGTTCAGTTACTTTACCTTGCAAATATGAAAATAAAGCTTCTAAACTTATGCCAAGGAAGCTTTCTGTTAGAGCCAGGATGTCATATTTTAGGTTAAATGCACATCATATCATAGTGAATACGTTCTACCTATGACACATACTTACTTTTGCTGTCTTCTTCCTGTTTGTTATAAAATTCTGAAGTAGTATGTTGAAACTTGTGTGGTTTTATCTTTTTTTTTCTTCTCCTTCTCCTTCTCCTTCTCCTTCTCCTCCTCCTCCTCCTCCCTCCTGTTCTTCTTTTTTGGTGTGTGTGTGTATATAAAGGAATACCACTTTGTGTTTTCAGTGCTTGATTTAATTATTTTTTAGTTTGCCATCAGTCAAGAATTCAAATGAATGAATAATGTTTATATGAACTTTTAAAATATGTATATCTTTAGAATGACAAGAATACTAATTCTAAGTAAGTATTATAGCAGTGAAGAAATGAATACATATTGGAGAAAGTGAAATTTCACAGTCAATGAGAATAGATTAGTTTATTCGAACTTCTGTTTATATGCTATTTTAAACTAGCACATGCTATTCAACATATTATGGGTAGTATTTTACCCATGCATTGCTAGCAACTGGAACTTTTAATTAAGAATACTTTCCATAAAAAATAAATATTGCAATGTGTTTAATATACATTAAATCCCAACCATCATGACCTTTGAAATAGCCATTGTCTTGTAAGCTTTCTATTAGTGTATAAAATTTTTGAGATAGATTCTTTCATATTTAGATTTAATATTGTAACAACCAGATTCATGTCAGAATTTGTAAAAGAAGTTTTAGGTATAATAGAACACTGAATATGTAACTTTTAAAGATCCACCAGGCCAGTAAGAATATAGACACATTTGTTTAAAGATCTTTAATAATAAACTTTGCTTTGTAATATACTTTTCCAGTTACATTTATAAAACACAAATTGAGGAATTCCTAGTAAATTTATTTCACATTTAAAAGCAACATTTTATTTAGATTTTTACAGGGTTATCCCACTAGCAATAATAGACAGAATTAATATTTTTATTCTAAAAGATACAATAGGCCTTTACATAGAATCCAAGGCAGCAACTTTTTAGTTACTTTTGAATTAGATTAGTATTTAAATCTGTAATTAAAACAAAATGAAGGACATCATCCATACTCTTTATCAGTAGATTACTTCAAAGTAACTTATTATTAGTCTGCATGTTTACTTTGTTTAATTATAAATACTTTTCAGTGTCTCAGTTTTGATCTGTAGGCCTCATAAATTATGATATAGTGCTTTCCTCATTGTAAAGAATGATTGTAAATTACTATCTTTATGAATAGTTTAACTTTACATTTTTGGCTTTTGGCTATTACCATAGACTTGTCAAGTTCTAGCAGTGGTTCTCACCCTCCATAATGCTGTGACCCCATGTTCTTCATGTTATGGTGGCCCCCAACCATAAAATTATTTTATTGCTACTTCATAACTGTAATTTTGGTACTGTTATGAATCATAATGTAAATATCTGACATGCATGATATCTGATCTGTGACCCTCACTGGGAGTCGAGACTCACAGGTTGAGAACTGCTGTTCTGAAGGACTATAATTAAGTCTAATTTTATTGAATCATTTTTGGAATTTTAACCTTCTCTTAGGAATGAAAAAAATCCTTAAGTGTCTTTCAGCATCTTGAACAGATATGAACATCATGTTTTTCAGAGGTAGGGGTCTCTCTTTCTGTATTGTCTAGGCTTGTCTCCAGCCTTCCCCTGAGTATTGGGGACAACAGGTACATACCATTATGTATCCCAGTTGACTCTCCTGGTTGCCGTTTTTGAGACAGAATCTACTGTAGTCTAGGTATGAACCACCTTATTTAGTGTTAGGGATTGAACTCAGGGCTTTGTACCTTTTAAGCAAGCACTCTGTCAGCTGAGCTATACCCCATCTCTTCTTTACTTTATAAAATAGACTTTGATCTCAGTTTGATTGTAATCTGTTTTTCAGAAAGTATAAAATCCCTAAAATTCATTCATTTGTACTTATAAAGCTTGTAAGAGCAGAGTTCTACTATAAAAATAAGAAGTTAAAGCAATATGACTATGAAAGCCCAGATTTGATAGACTATTTAGGAAATTTAACAGCTCAGAATAGACATACTCACATTTTCCTTCCTTTGTTTTTAAGAATATAAAATAGAGAATTTGAATCTTATTTTAAAATATCCATGTTCTAAATATAAATTTGAAAGCTATTTAAAAATCTGTTCCATGGCAGTAATTATTTAAAAATTTGCATTATTTGCCAATATGTGCAATTTTGTTAGAAGATTTCACACCATCCTGGATAACTGTTGTCTGTCTTGACAAAATAGAACCAGAATGAAGGATGCTTCAGTTATTCATTGGCCCCTCCCTCTCATTGCTTTATAATTGGTTTGTCTTATTGACTTTCTCCTGAGAGACCCAAGTAATGCTGGAAAAATGTGCGAACTTTGGAGAAAAACAGAGTATATTCAATACTCTTTAATACTTTAATACTATATGAGGCTAGAGAGCTGGCTTAGCAATTAAGAGCACTGCCTGCTCTTTCACAGGACTGGGGTTCAATTCCCAGCATCCACATGGTGGTTTATAAAGTTCTGTAACTCCAGTGCCAGGGGATCCAATACCCCTGTCTAGCCTCTGTAGGGACCAGCCATGCTTGCAGACAAAATACACATACAACCAAAAGTAATAATGAATGAATGAATGAATGAATGAATGAATGAATACTTATTATGTGACTGAGCAAATTTAATTAGGTTTCTCTTGGGTAAAATTTCAGTAAAGATAAAGAAGATACATAATTAGGTTGTAGGGAGAATGAAGAGTGACACAATATTTCCCCATATATTCATTGTTTTAAATATTAGCTATTACTGCTACCTGACTTCCTTACAAATTTGAACTTGGTAGTCATATTTTGGTCAACTGTAGAAGACTATGTTTTCGTTTATTTGTTAAACCGAATTCATTCATTGGATTCTGTTTTATACTATAGCAACCTGTATTTTGTTATTCTCTATTGGATTCTATTCCTCAAAGTTCCTTCTATATAAATTTATTGATTTGAACATACATTTTTAAACTCTGACAACTGTCTTAGATATATGAGGTTGGATTTTCTGGTTTTAGGAAGTCCTGTTTCATGTTCAGTGTCTAGTTGCTTCTCTGTCACTGTAATAAAGTATGACCAAAAACAACTTGGGGATGGACAAGTTTATAACATCGTACCAGTTAGAATCTATCATCAAGGGAGACCAAGGTAGCAGCTCAAACAGAAATCCAGAATCAGGAACTGAAGCAGAGAGCATGGAAGAACAGTAATCACTGACTTGCTTTCTGTGTCTTTCTCAGCTTGCTTTCTTTTCTGCCTTAGAACCATCTGTAAGGGCTAGCACTTCCCATAAATGTGTGAGACTCTCCACACCATTCATTAATCAAGGAAATTCCCCTCAGATGTATGGACATGTCAGCCTGGTGGAGACATTTCCTCTGTTGGTGTCCTTTTCCCAGGGGACTCTAGTCCTGTCAGGACAACAAAACCACCAGCACTTTCACAATCCATTCTCTATTTTCCTAACTTTCTACTAGTCTTGGTTTAGCCATAATCCCAAGGGAACAGGACTTATTTACACTGAATTGTGATTGTGGGTGAGCAAGGGAGCTGAGTTGTTCTCATAAAAATCAGAAAAACCACAAGAGTATATTACAAGGTAAGAATTTTTAGAGCTAAAGCAGATGGGATAGACGTTTTGAAGTGCATGAAGATTAATACGGATTTGTGTAGTTGTGCCTCTGAAGCCTGTTCCATATTTAAATAATTAAATCTTATAAGATTGACTATTTTTTATTTATTAAATATCATTTTCATTGGACTTGCTTACTACTTTTTGCAGTTTCTTTCATATCTGATACTTACATAATTTTCAATAAAAATTTGTGAAAGTGGTACGTAAATTGATGAATTGATTACATCAATTGTGATAACTATATAATAGTGAGTGCTAGATATCCATTGGGAATTGCAATTTAGACAAAAGGACAACTCTCATAATAATTTAATAATAATTTATGTAATTTAATAGTAGTTCTGTATAATCAGTATGTTTTCCTTAGTGGATCACATTGAAAAAGTGAACTCTAAATATCCACAGTAAAGACAAGCATAAGCGTAATAGAATAAAATGTTAGCAATGGTTTTTCCTACTAACATTATTATGAGTAATTTTCATTGACTGTATTTTTTGTTTTGAATGTCCTTGTTAAAATGTATAGCTTTGTTAAACAAATGATGTTATAAATATGAGATTTTACAAAAACTTTTAAGATAAGTGTTTTGTGTAAATTTTACTAAAAATAAATGTAACTCCACATCAAAATAAAGGTTATAAATGAAGTCTAGACTTTTTTTGAAGCATTGATGGCATTGAAATTTTTTGACCTTTTTTTGCTCTTTTTCACAAGTCCTCTAAGGTGTGTAGTAACAGACCTTGTAGCCTATAAAAGCTTGTTGATGTCTACAATGCTCATTTAATCATTTCATTCTGTCTAGTATTCCTTCCTAGTCATATCAGAAAAAAATATATTCTTTTTTTCTTTTGGATTTTCATCTAGGTAATTACTTTTGGTGACTGTCTCCACTTTATGCAATGTATCATTCCATCTCTGAAACTAGACATCCTCTGCAATCAGAAGAACAAGAAGTAGGCATTGACCCCTTGTCCAGCTATTCAAATAAGTCTTTAGGTAAGTTTTGTGTGCAGATGCCATTTCCATATGCTGGGAACTTAACAGAGGGACTTCAGTAGTTCTGTCCATACTATATGGGAACTTAACAGAGAGACTTCAGTAGTTCTGTCCATACTATAGGTGTAAATCTTTCCATGAAGCTAATCAGAACAACTTTAAGAATATTTTTCTAGATATGTATAGAATATTCTTGATACTAATGAATACCAGAAAAAGTTCCCTGTGTATTGAAGGTAGAGGATATATTAACCAAATGTTTAATGCACTGTCATTCTTTAAGAAAAATTATATTCTAGACAATGCCTGTGTATATAAAGTCATTGAAATCCAAAATGCTGTTTGTCAAACATGTTTTGAAGAATCATAAACTGTTGGTATTGACTTTTCAGTTAATCTATCCCTTGCACCCCTCCCCTCCTCACAACATTAAAGTGAGCTAAATTGTAGGATGAAGTTTTTGGTAGTGATTCACATATTTCTTTTCTTTTCTGTAAATAATTGAAATTAGTGTCACACTATTGTAGATATGTGCAATAAAATTGTAGATTATTGAAAGATATGCATTGTTGATGTTCTACTCTTTAAAATGTTTCAAATATGTATGTGCCAGAACTAGATATTATTTTTCCATGTTTACTTAATGGTAGACTTTCTGAAAGATATGAGTAATGAAAATTCTTGAAGTTTTATCCTTATTCTTGAGTAGTTCATTGAACGCTATTAAGTTCCTTGCTCAAGTGACTAAGTGTATTTTTTTTTTTAATCATGAAATGCATACATCAAGACACCTATTTCAGACGAATTTGGTAAAATAATTCAAATAAAGTTATTTTTACCTGTATACTGATATTAAGATCTGCTATGATATTTTGGCAATTTTAAGAAATTAACTGACTTCTAAAATGGTCATTTCTATAGAAAAAAAGCTCTTTATGAAGTGCATTTGTTTATGTATGTATATATGTATGTATGTATTTATTTATTTATTTGGTGTGTGTGTGGAGAGAGAGAGAGAGAGAGAAAGAGAGACTCTAATGCTTTCTTTTTTTGTTTTGTTTTGTTTTGTTTTGTTTTTCGAGACAGGGTTTCTCTGTGTAGCTTTGCGCCTTTCCTGGAACTCACTCTGTAGCCCAGGCTGGCCTCGAACTCACAGAGATCCGCCTGGCTCTGCCTCCCGAGTGCTGGGATTAAAGGCGTGCGCCATCACCGCCCGGTGAGACTCTAATGCTTTCTACATGCTGTAAATGCCGTTGATATTTTTGTTGAAAATAGCACCTTTTGCCCTTCAAAATTATTTTGTGATTTTATTTTATTTTATTTTTGCTACATGAGGACTTAAAAGACAGTTGTTTAGATTTTGGTAATATGTAAATTAATTCTCTTTATTGCAGTTGAAGTATTTTAATATGTTGTTAGAAAGCCTGAAAGCTTTTCTAGTGATGTTTCCCTTAAATTTAATACCTGTAAGAAGTACTCATAATTCGATAAATGCTTTAAAAGTGAGTATGTATTTGTATTAGAAGCATACAAAATAATTTTGCCAATACTTTTAAGAATGTCTCTTGTTTATATGCTTATTTGGGAAGATCATTTTCTGTTGTGTTTTAAGTGAATATTTTTCTATGGGCTATTTCATTAAAAATCGAACATTTTTTTTTTTACCCTGCTTAAAAACATTTTAAATTAATTTTATCTTTTATTGTCTAAAGGAATGAGCAGTTACCTTTACTGAAAAGGATTTTCATTTATATCCTAGCCTAACATTTCTGTGACATACCAAGTTATTAGGACTGAATTGATGTTTTAAAGTGCCATTAATTCATTTACCCCAAATGTTCATTAACAATGTAAATGTATGCTGATGTTCTATGAGACAAGGAAGTGACTAATGACTCTTCCAACTAACAACACTTAAAATGAATAGAAACTTTAGATAGCTAATCTTGAAGTAATCAAGACCCTCATTCAGCTTGGCATCTCTGTATGCTCTACAACAGCTGTCAACTGTTAAAAATATATACAAAACACACATACATGCAGGCACATACGGAAAGCAAGATATGTAAATATCTGTTTTTTCTAAGCCATAAAGGTTACGAACCATAGTGAGTTTTGTGTGTTGTATGTGTAAACATTTTACATCAAGTACCGATTTGATCTTCTTAAGTTGTCATTTTGCACACACAAAAAAAATTATGTATTACATTTTCTTGAGGTTGTCATATTTATTTGAAGAATCATCACCATTGTAGTTTATTTTTATTTCTGTCTTGCATTGGGAGTTTTGAAGTATTTGGAAGCCTTTTGTGCATTTCTGCAATAGACTATAGGGAATTTATGGCTACACAATGACTCCTTGTCTAAACAGATAAACACCAGATTTGGATTAGTAGTTTTCCTGCCTCGAGTCATCTGCAATTAAAAACAATCCTGTCAGAGATTCCAATAGTAAAGCATTCTATTTTCTCAAATCTGAATTCTAACATTTGTAAAGAAAACAGTACTATTAAATGATTTTGAGTTCTTTTAAAATTAGGCAAGAAAAGGGAATTAGAGAAAGAAAGGTACATATTTTATTTTCATTGGGGAAGATAAAGAACTGTTCCTACATATGTGTGACATCTTAGAACATATTTATTTTCTATGTTAATTACACTTTTATTCTCTTTTTCTAAACAATAAACAGTATAAAAATATATTACATATTCTTTATGCCTTAGCATGTTTTATCATTTGTTTAAATTACCATCTTAAATTCCAGAGTCTTTGGTAATAATTGACCCGATACACATAATTCCACAGAAAATAATACACTATTTTTTGTTTTCATTTATTCAATTATTTGTTCTTACCATCTGACTTTAAATGATAAATCAAATGAAAATGATTATTTTTAACTGAGGCTGATAATCTCAAGATATAGGAGAATTTCATCTATTGAATAGTCTAATTAGGAGTACTATTTTTTCTCAATTTCTTTCTTTCTTTTTTTTTTTTTTTCTTCTTCTTTTCTTTTGGTTTTTTCGATACAGGGTTTTTCTGTGTTGTTTTGATGTCTGTCCTGGATCTTGCTCTGTAGACCAGGCTGGCCTAGAACTCACAGAGATCCACCTGACTCTGCCTCCCGAGCGCTGGGATTAAAGGCCTGGCTTTGTTTCTCCAATTTTATAACAGCTTATACTTTTATTTGTGCTGCAAGAAGATTTTCCTCTATTGAGTCTTCTTTGAGAATAGTATTTTGTAATGTATTGCCAAAAGTTTTAGCTTGGGTATTACATGATAGAACATTCCCCTTCTGACTTGACACTTGTGTATTGTTAGGTAACTTTAACTGTATCTCTTTCCTTTTAAACATTACCTGCTTCACAGCTTTCTATCCTCAGATAGAAAAATACATGATGTTCGGAGTACTTTTAAATTTAGTATTGCTTCTATAAGCTTTTTTTCCCCTCAGTTTTCCTTATGTCGCTATCAGAGTTTTGACTTTTCGTTGTTGTTGTTTGTTTGTTTGTCTGTCTGTGTAGACAGGGTTTCTCTGTGTACCCATGGCTGTCCTGGAACTTTCTTTGTAGACCAGGCTGGTCTGGAACTCACAGAGATCCCCCTGCCTCTGGGATTAAAGGAGTGCACCAACAACCTGGTGACTTGTTAGAGCTAATTTTTATATGGTGAAAAGTTTAGTAGAGTATGAATGACTTTGACCAAGATCACCACTATATCATCAATATCCTTAAGCATATTAGTACTTATTGTATTTTATTGAATGGTTTAGTGTTTTGTTGAATTTATTACTTGTTTAATTACATTACTAGATAATGAGACACGTTGATATGATAGTTGATAAAGTAAAGCAATATCTAATAAGTGAATTAGAAAATCATAGAAACACATATTTTGCTTTTTTTTGTTGTTCATTTTATTTTGTTTTGTTGAGACAGGGTCTCATTATATAGCCCTGTCTGGATTGGAACTCACTATGTAGGCAAGGTGGGTGGCCTTGAACCCAGTGATACATCTGCCCTTTCCTACTGAGTGCTGGGGTTAAAGTCATGTGCTACCACACCTGACTCACATGTTTACTATCAAACAGCAAGTACTATAGACCATATACCTAATGTTAGCTTATTTATATAAAAATATTTATTGAAAATTTAGTATCTGGGGAAAGAATATTGAACAGTAAATTGTTTTCTTTCATAAAATTCACAGTTTAAAATCTATTTCTCTTGAGTATTTGAGAATTTCATAAATGTGTTCTGATTGGACTCAGCCCCTCATTTTTCTCACTACACTACACCACCTCTCCAACCACTCCCAAACTTGTGTCCTCTTTTTTTTTTTTTTAAAATAACCCTTTGTGTCCAGTTTTTGCTGCTGATAAACTTGTGGATGTGAGGCCATTCACTGCAGCTTTGTGAGTAGGTCCGAATCTTTAAAGAAAAAGGATTCTCCCTCCCACAGAAGCAAGCTGCCTTAGTGAAGTTTGGGGCTCCCCTCTTTTGTCAATGCTCTCCTGTTGACAGGCTTGGTGTTTTGCATCTCTCTGCACTGAAAACATTTATGCTGAATAATGTAAGTGTTAGGGTTCATGAGAAGTCCCGTAAAAGACCACCAGACATGCATGCAATCAACAAGAGCGTTTAATTTCTCTAGAATAAAAATTTGAGCATGCTAGGGTCAAACTATCCAACAAAATGGTAAAATGGCAACCTTGAAAGAAGCTCACAGGCTCCTTTTAAGCAGGATTAGGGGAATTCCAGCTGCAGTTCAGTATACTTTGATGTGATTGGGTATAGACCCTTACAGGTGTAGGAATCATTTTATGATTGGCTCATGACATCTGGTCAGCAACTGTGGTTGCAGTGTCAGGGGTCTATTGACTGAAAATAGCAAGAATAGTTCCTGCTTGTGGCCGGATAGGACCCTGATTGGCTACTAAACTGGATGTACTTCCTGAGGATCTGATTGAAGCCACACATGAGTCAACATAGGATGGTGGGGTAATATGGGGCAGAGGTCATAGCAAACTGGCTCTGGAAAACAAACAAACAAACAAACAAACAAAAAACCTGTCTCTGTTAGGGTCAGCCCTGTTACAAGAGGGGATGGCTGCTTCAGTAAGCCAGACGCAGAAAGACAGTGATCTCATGTTATCACTTGTATGTTGACATTAGTGTTGAATCTTTATGTTTGTGTTTCTAACTTGGAAGAAACAGAAATTTCTAACCTGTGTAATCCAGGAAACTAGTGATTTTAATGGAGGGTATAGTATAATTTGGGTGGTATGAAAGGAAAAGGGAGAATCAAAGTGGGAGAGGATTAGTAAGTAGAGGCAAAAGAGAAAGTCATATGGAAACGTGCTATTTAAGACCTTTCTATATCATATTAAAAAATTTCATGAGAGTTACCCTACAGTGGATAATGCTCCTCCCAGAAGCCGCAGGTTGCTGTTAAATACAAAATCCAGTGCCAAGTGTGGGATACCTCCCCTCAATTTGGATGCCCCAGAGACCACAGTTATTACAACCTATTGACACTGTCTTTGGTTGGTTGGTTGGTTGGTTGGTTGGCTTTTGATACAGGGTTTCTTTGTGTAGCCCTGGCTGTCCTAGAATTAGCTCGGTAGACTTCTTGGTTGCCCATCTGAAGTCATATTTTGCTCTTGGAGAGATAATAAAACACTGACAGATTAATACAGAAATGAAGAGGAAAAAAGCAGTGCTGAGAATTAAAACAGGGTAATGTTGCAATGAGTACTTAAAAATTGTCAGGGAAGGCCTCTGAGAAAGTGAAGATTTGGCAGTATGTGAATAACAGACAAGATTCCAGGCATGTATAGATGGTATCTGTGGGAGTAGTACCACATCTCTAAACAAAGTAGAGTTTATCAAAATAAGTCCCCAGGAAAGGAGTAAACTTGTTAATGGTAACTGGTGAGAGCCTTCTATATCCTTGGCACCAAGGCTATTAGCTAAATGGCATAGAGTGGGCTAGGTTAGGGAGGATTTGTAAAGCTGGCCAAGAAATGTAGATTCATCTTGAATAAACTAAGAATTATTTAATAGTTATCTAACATACTGTTATTATGTCTGTGGGCCCTTTAAGTTCTTCTTGGGCGTCATATATCCTTCTTACTTGATTGCATCTATTAAGTGATGGCTCCTTTATAGTGTAGAACATCTTTAAAATGTGTTTTCATGTTGCTTATATTCCAAGTGAATATGCTTGTTTCCTTAACATTTTAACAACTTAGTTTGAGCAAGTTAATGGTGAAATAGTTTTTGTTAGTCAGAGAAAAAATGATGCTATGATATTTCACATATATCTGAAGATCTTTCATATGGTTCATTTTATAGCATGTAACAATTATTAAAAGATATTGAAAGCCAGGCAGTGGTGGCACACACCTTTAATCCCAGCACTCGGGAGGGAGAACCAGGCAAATCTCTGTGAGTTCGAGGCCAGCCCGGGCTACAGAGTGAGTTCCAGGAAAGGCGCAAAGCTACACAGAGAAACCCTGTCTCAAAAAACCAAAAAAGAAAAAAAAAAGTCTTTTTTTAAAAAAAAAAAAGATGTTCATTGTATGCAACCTAGCAAGACCTTTTCTGTTGATCTAGGGTGTACATATGAGTATGTGTTCACTTACACAAGTGAACTTGTACATATGCAAGTTTTATTTGGGGCATGGAGGGCATGTATTCATTATTTTTTTTCTGCTGATATAATGGAGAATTCATTCCTCTAGGACATATTAGAACAGTGTGTTTAATGCTCTTCAATTTAATTTGCTAGTATCACAATTAATACAATTAGGGTCACTTTAAATGAAACTATTAGCAAATTGACTAATTTACTTTAACAATGTCAATGTGTTCTCACAATTACATTTGCTTTAATTAGTGTACAAGCTATTATTTAATAGCAAACTTCACATAGAAAAATGTAGTAATGAATTCTTACCTCTATTAAAGAAAAACTTTTAATGGCCTAACTGATTTTTGTACAAGTGCTGTTAGCTATAAAGTGTTAGAAGCCACATGGAAAATCATAAAGCAAAACTTGCAAAAATGTAAATACAACATTTTTTTTGGTATTTTTCATGCTTTCCATTACATGTCCTGTTTATCATTGTGTTACTAGTATTGAAAAATTCTTAAAAGTGGTTAGGGGAGGGAATATGTGTCCTGGACAGCTTTAGTAGTGTTGAGTTTAATTTTTTCTTGGCTTAATATTGCTGTAGTATTTCAATTTTTGGATACAATAAACTCACTCCCAATTAACTACCTTAGTGGAGGAGAATGTATATGTTTATACAATATAAAATAGGCAAAATAATTCTCAAAAGGACTTTTGTTTTATATTCTAATCTGGGTATTTTCTTACCTTAAAATTAAATTGAGTTCTGGAGAAGTTTCTTGGAAGGACATACAAAGTATTTTACCACTCCTGTGAGTTTCTTTAAAAAATATTTATTTTGTTTATGTATATGGATGTGTTCTGTGTAAGTGTATGGCACATCTATGGTGATACCTATGGAGGTCAGTAAACAGTATTAGATTCCTTGGATCTTTAACTGCAGGAGGTGGTGAACCACCTGATCTAGATGCTGGGAGTAAGCTCAGGTCCTCTGGAAGAACAGCACATTTATAAATAGATATGATCAATATTGTTTAATACTATAATTTTAAATTGAGACTCTTTGGTCTAGTTTGGTCAATTCACTAAGTTTCTGCTACTTTAGGATTCTATCTTCTTTTGCCCATTACTAAGAAAAAAATTATAAAGATATAATTTTAAGACTAGAACATATGTAAAAGGTAATTAGGTATTAAATATTTAATGAAAAATGTGAGGTTAGAGGATGCACAGAGTGAAAAAGTTAATTACATCTCATTCCATTGAGATTCAGAACTATCTTGTATTTTCATCAGCTTTTCTGCCCTCCCCTAGTAATCCTCCTTCCCTCCCTCCCTCCCTCCCTCCCTCTCTCTCTCCTTCCCTTCCTGTGCCCCACCCCACCTCCACTGCTCTGCTTCTTTCTTGCTTTCCTTTTCTTCCTGCCCCATTTAAAAATGTATTGATAATACGTTCAAATAGAGAAATAGATTCCTTTTATTAAGGCATTAATTGGTCTTCTTACTACCCTTGCTGGTCCTGTCTACTATTTATTTGCTTTTGAAACAGGTTCTCACTCTGGGGCCCTGTCTGACCTGAGGCTCTCTGTGTAGACCAGCCTGGCTTCTAACTCACAGAGATCTACCTTTCTCTACCTCCTGAGCACTAGGGTTATAGGCATGAGCTCCCACATCTGGCTTATAGTCTTTATTCTTAACATTCTCTGTATAATCTGGGAAATTGTCTAGTACCTTTGTGGAATAATGTCATTTGCTTTTGAAATGTTTACTCTTTCTTGGAAATCAAGATCAATTCACCTCATGTTAGAGCTACAGCATTTCAGAAGCAAATCCCAAGTCTGTACTAAATCCCTTGTTGTTTGGAATGACTGAAAGAACGTCCCAATAGTCCTCCACAGTCTGACCTTTGTATCTATCTAATCACTTTTTATCAATCAGACATGGGTTCTCTTAAAATTTAGTGTTTATCCAGAGTAGTCAGAGAACTGAAGCTGCCTGACCTCAGAACAGACAGTGCGAGTATAGGTACACCCAAATATAGTGGACTGACTTTAGAAAATGGAGAAAGGAAACACAGTAGAGAAAGAATAGTTTTTTCAACAAAGGGCACTGGAAAAATTGAACATCCATACACATGCACATGTAAATCTTAGAGTCTGCCTGTCTATCTGCACATAGAGTTTCATCTAATAGCATTAATACAAAATGGGTCATAAGTCCAAATGAGGACATCAGGATATCTAGGTGAAAATGAGTTTGCTGATAGCTTTTTTGAAAAAAAAATCTTAAAATATTATCCATAATAGAATGAAAGAAAAAATGGTAAGTGAAAAGAAAAAAATATTTTTGTATAACACTCTTAAAGGAATAAACAACCAAGCCAGAGTGACAGAAAAACTTCTCTACAATATCTGTATAATGTGACTATTATAAAATACATCTGAAGATCTTTTAATACTAGAGAGTAAGAAGAAACTAAATTGAAAAATGAGCAGAGCAGAAAAGGAACAAAAGACATTGCTTTGTTGGATATGTCATTTACCATTGTCAAAAACTAGAGAAGGTACAATACAACTCACAAGCCACATTGCTGACTTTTGTCTTCCAGTGAACCGACTTTTGGTTTCACTGGTTCTCTATTCTTGTATTCTCTATTTTTTCCCCCTAGGTCTAACCTTATGCTTATATATTTGCCTTTGTGTTTAAGACACAGAAAGTACATCAGCACTTAGTATGAGAGGAAGCACTTAAGCTCTTTGAACTTATAATTGAACCTTATGTTTTTTGTTTTTATTGTTTGTTTTTACCAATTTTGACATCAGGTTGCATACTGAAAATCATGTTCCACATAATTTGGTAATGAAATAGTATTGCATCCACTCTTTGTGTCTTTAAGGGTGAACTGAAAGGATAAGGCTTAGACATCAGGAGTGGAACTGGACCTGTGGATGTGGTTCCTTAAGTAACCCCAGTGAGTGGGATATGGACAGTATGTTCACCTAAGAAGGCTATTTTCTTTAACCATTCAGTTATGTTTGCATACAGTAGTTAATATTTATTGTAATTTTGTTTAATATATGACAAACTGATACATAGGCAATGCTTGTTAGCACTTAGGTTAAATTATTTTCAATGTAGTTGTCAGGCATAATATTTAAATAAATAATATTTAATAATGAATATTTAACTTTATGTTAAAATTAAGATCATAAGTAACACAGTAATGCATTAAAAATAAATCTTTTGATAAATTTATCAAAGAATATATTAAATATTTTACAAACTTTTGTGTATTCTATTTTTAATTATTTAATAATGATTAATTATATATATATAAGCAATGTGTACAGCAGTATGTGATGCTATATAATAACACATAATTATTTACATATATATATCAATAAAAGTTTTTACTTTGAATTTTAAAAGTCAATGAACTTTGGAGAAAAGCAGAAATTTGGGTTATGGCTTAATCACTGAAATGTGCAGTTTTGAGTCTTGTGTTTAAGTCAGAGCCACTTCATATTTGTTGGAATACAAAAGAGAAAAGTTGTCATTTAAATATATTTTAGAGTCAAATTTATGGAAGCAATTGGGATTAAAATCTAGAGTGTTACAGAAAATATGGGGAGAAGAGAGATTCAGATTATGTAGAGAGATCTTTAAAGAATGGTTTTGAGTTACATTTTTGTAGAATCATTTATTCAAAACTGCAATCTGTATTTGTAATCTAATTTTAGAGGTGATATTGTATTACAATTCTTTCAGAAGACTAATAGATACTGTCCTTATGAAAAAGAGACTTCATTTATTCCCATACCAGGTTTAAGGGGAAGTGATGAAACATTTACAAGCTTAGTAAATTTTACCTTTTAAACACATGCATGCCATGCACACTCACACACATATTAGGTGTATATTTATGCACAATCTGGCCTTTTAACAAAGAAAAATAAGGCTATATTTGGGCTGCCACTGGTTGAAACAAAACAGCTGAGATTTTAATGAACACCATACTGAGGGCATGTAGGACATAAGGGAAATTAAGCAGGTTACAAACTGCACATCTTCTATTTGGATACAGAGATCTCCCCAATCCTGACAATTAGTTGCATTGACAAAGCAATCAGATAGACAGAAACAGAAGGAGGTCATTTATATCAATTTGAGAAACAGAAATAGTAATCAAAGAAAATAGTCACACAGCTCTTTCTGGTGATCTTCTTTCTCTCTGTTTCCACCAAAAATAAACACAAATGGTTAAACAAAAATCTCCTTTTATTTCGTTTACAAATAAAGACCAACATAGTTTTGTTGTTGTTGTTGTTGTTTTGTATTTTAGAAAAGATATCCTGGACGCTTAAAGAAATTTTAGTCACAGTAACCTGACAGCATTGTTTAAATATAAATTTTCTTTCCTGGAAAACCATTTCAAAGTATACCAGTTTTAGCTGTGAATGCCTGAATACATTAATGATGATAGAGAAGTTCTCAAATGAGCTGGCATTTGCTTTGTCTCTTTTGTAACATTTCTTGGTAAATTGCACACACAAATGTTCCAGGGCCATTTTAATTTGCACCCCCTGTTTTTTTGCTAGTAACTGCATAATTCTTTGTTATTAGTCAGTTCATTTTTTAATTATTTTCTTATATGATTTAAAGAAAGCTGTATAGGAAACATTTAAACATTTGCTTTAGTGTATGTGATTACATTCCAAAATGTATAACTCATGTTTAGGGTTTGAAGATTTTTTTTTTCTACAAAATCAAATCCTTTCCAGCTTTCAGAGAAAGTATGTATTTCAAGACCATTTACTTTGTATCTTAAATCATAAAAAAATTATGAATTTGCCACAAAACAATTGAAATATATTAGGGCCGTACTTTTTTTCAGCCTTATGAAGATCTGAATTGCTAATTTTTTGCATGATTATCTTTGTGGAAATTGTGATTTTCTCTGTGTTTTGTGTGTGTTGTGTGTGGTATATGGGAAGATGTGTGCATAGAAGTAGGCGATGTGCTCATGGACTTGTTGTGGAGACTAGAGGAGGACATTGGGTTCCTCAGGGTTATTTTCTGCCTTCTTCCCCAAGACAGCATCTGTCCCTGGACCCAGAGCTCATGGTTAAGGTCAGTTTAGCTGGCCTGTGAGCTTCTAGAATCTGTCTGTCTTGATCTCTGTGGTTATAGGTTATAGGTGCATGCTACCTTTCATCACTTTGGATGTTGGCACTGAGGATTTGAACTTAGGTTTTCTTGCTTGCACAGAAGTTGCTCTTACCTACTGACCTATCTCCTCCTTCCTCAGATTTTTAATTTCTGTTTGCTTCAGAAAAGGTTTGTGGTACAATTTGAGACATTAATCTATAACTTATAAAGAAATAAGAGGAAAAACTTTCAAAATTATTATTATGTAGTACTTTCAAATATAACTTTGGAAATTTTAGCATTTTTTTCCTAGAATGTTCCTTGAAGTACACCTTTAAATGTTTTACACTTTTAGTTTATAGATGTTTGCAAAATGGCTTTTATAGGAGCTCAGTAACTTCAAAGAGCCAGTGCATATTTGGCACATACCTAACACTATTATTTCATGTTATCAGTAAATAGTATATTAGTTGTCTTTGGTTCTATGGCAAATTTTCTCTGAACTAAATAAAAGAAAACGATAAGAGTTTACACTGGGTGCTGGAGAGATGGCTCAGTGGTTAAGAACTGTGGCTGCTCTTCCAGAGCACCTGAGCATAGTTTCCAGCACCACTCTGCAGCTCACAAGTGTCTATAACTCCTGTTCCAGAGGATCTGACACCCTCACACAGACATACATGCCGGGAAAACACCAATGTACATAACATAAAAACAACAAATAAAAAAAGAATTTACTCTGATTCCTGACAAAATAAGACACTCAGGTCTCTCATTGTTGGATTTGCTTCTGTGTCAACAACATGGCTGACTACTTAGTGAAATGAATTACTGAGCCACAATATTTTTAAATAATTCTTTTTTATTAAGAGATTTTCTAACCACAGATTCCCCTGTCCTCCCTCCTCCCACCCCTGCCCAGGCTTCCCCACCAACCCACCCCCCATTTCCACCTCCTCCAAGGCAAGGTCTCCCATGAGGAGTCAGCAGAGCCTGGTACATTCATTTGAGGCAGGTCTAGGTTCCTCCTCCCAGCACCAACGCTGTGCAAAGTGTCTCACCATAGGCACTAGGTTCCAAAAAGCTGCTGAGTCACAATTTCATCTTTTACCAAGCCACTTACCATTAAGTTCCATGATAGAGTCAGCATTTCATGAGATAAAAAAAGCTGTGAGGTTTCATGAGTAATTGTTGGCACCTGTCAAAGTTGCAGTATTTTGTTGAAAATGCTTATCTGTCCACCAAGTTCTCACTAAACAATTTCATGATAACCCAGTGTTTCTAAATATGGTAGCACTCATTAAATTTAATTAAAAGCAATTGAGTGAGGGGTGGTGGTGCATGCCTTTAATCCCAGCACTCTGGATGCAGAGGCAGGTGGACTGTTAGTTTGAGGCCAGCCTGGTCTACCCAGTAATAAATTTAACAGATGATGAAAAGGATGCATACTGAGTAGAAAATTTTTGTCATCCAGTTTGAAGAACATGAATAAATATAGAAATATAATTCTCAGGATTAGATCTGATGTTGTTATGAGCCCACTGACCTGGAAGGGTTTAGAAAGTGACATTTTATTAGAAAACTGCAGGCCAATGCCCAGGGTTAAGATGAAATTAGTAACAGAGAAGTCTCTCATCCAAGGATCAAATGGCTTCACTGGTGGTCTCTCCTATAAACATTAAAAAAAATCAACAATAATTTTTAAATTGTTCAAAAAAGGAGAAGTAAATTCACCCAGACTACTGCTACTTTGATATTAAAACCACAAGGACACAAGTAAAAGCTAAAAAGATCTTTTTAGAGAGAATAACTGTTTCTTTTTCTAGTCATATCTTTACAATTCTGATAGTAGTGCTTAGTAATTTATTATATACTCTTATAACTTTTATATAATTACTTTTAAATAGTTAATTATTTTTAAAGCTACCATTTTTCATGATTATAGGTATAAAAATCCTAGCAAACTTAATTCAACAATTCATTAAAATGATTATTCAAGATGATCAACTGTGATTCATCCTGCAGATGCAAGGATGGTTCGACATATGGAAATAAATGTGATAAACAGAATGACAGACAACATTCATGAGTCTCTCAATAAATGCATAAAGGGAGTTGATAAAATACAATTTCCTTTCATGAGAAAACATCAATTTAGAGAAGAACACAGCTTCACCATAATTACAGCTACTTATAATTAGCAAATAGACTGTCTGTGGTGACTCACACCTTTAATTCTAGCACTTGGAAGGCAGAGACAGGTGGATCTCTGTGAGTTTGAGGCAAGCTTGGCATACATAGTCAGTTCCAGGATAGCCAGGACTACATAGAGAGACCCAGGCTCAAGCAAACAAACCAACAGTCAATAGTTATCATTATATTCAGTGAGGAAAAATTGAAGCTTTCTAAGATCTAACAGGCTACAGACTCCACATGCCTGAGATAGATAATGAATGTAGCCAATACAGAATTATAAACTTGAAACATTATTATATTTGGGTAAAATTATATTTTATAACATGGTTGTATATTTCTAAAAAAATGAACTTTGAAAATGACAGTTTATCATTGCAGTATTAACAGGCTTGATCTGCCTTCTAGAATAAGAGAAAGATGCCTCTTTAGCATGTTCTTTTATCATTGGAAGATCCAGCTATACCACTCAGGCAGGGAAAGAAAGCATTTTATGCCCTTTTGATTTTGAAGTTTGAAAAAGTTAAATTCCAAATTATCCTCGTTTATAGATGGCCTGATTGTTTATAGTGGTTCAGTGAGAATCCCTCTCACAGACTCATATCTTTGAACACTTGGTCCCTAGTTAGTGCTGTTGGGGGATTAGTATGTGAATTTATTAAAGTTGCCTGTTGTAGAATTCAACATGGAAATACCAGTGACATCTTAATATACTAGTAGCTAATTAAACAAAATATCAAGAAAGCAATTGCATGAAATAGCTACACATACAAAAACTTCTAGGAATAAATATGAGTGAAGATGAAGACTAGTACAAACAAAACTATCAAATTATGAGTGTAAGAAATTGAAAGGGACAGAGAATAGTGAAAAGATTCTTTTTATGGATGGAAAGAATCAGTACTATTAGAATTTCCATATTGCCTCCATGCAGTCTACAAATTTTATGTAGTCCATGGTAAATAGCAACTGGAACTAGAAAACTACTTATAAAATTTGTATGGAACACACATAGACCACACGCATGCGTGCGAGCGCGCACACGCACAAAAGCCCAAGCCATCTTTAGACAAACAGAACAATACAGATGGCGGTCCATTTTACATATATGGCAAAGCTATGATAATCTAAACATCGTTGGATTTCATAAAAATAGCTAACAAGTGCTAAAAATATAGCTCAGTGAGTGGAGTGCTTGCAAGAGGACATGTTTGATCTCTTGAACCCATGTTGGGGGGGGGGGGAATCCCAACAAGATATTCCATGCTGTGCTGTGTGCTTTTAATCATCATGCCAGAGAAGTGGGCAAAGAGGGACCCCTGCAGCCCATTGTCCAGACAGGCTATCATGCTTGGTAATTCCAGCTATTCAATAGATCCTTTTTCAAAAACACATGGAGCTTGACAACTGAAGAATGGAAATTTAAGGTTATTTTCTGGTTTCTGCACACATACCTATACAGACATGTGTATTCACATGCATATGAATCCACAGAAATAGCCATGTGGTTGTGCTGGTAGTTTTATATCAACTTGACACAAGTCGTGACAGGAGGGAACCTCAGTTAAGACAACTATAATATCAGGCTGTAGGCAGGCCTGTAGGGCATTTTCTTAATTAGTGATCAATGGGGGAGGGCCCAGCTTATTATGGGCGGGGCCTCCCCAGTGCTGGTGTTCCTGGGTTCTGGAAGCAGGCTGAGCAAGCCATGAGGAGCAAGCCTATAAGCAACACTCCTTCATGGCTTCTGTATCAGCACCTGCCTCCAGGTTCCAGCCCTGTTTGAGTTCCTGTCCTTCAGTGATGAACAGTGCTGTGTAAGCCAAATAAACCCTTTTCTCCCCAAGTTGCTTTGGTCATGGTGTTTCATCACAGCAATAGTAACCCTAACTATGACAATAGGCAAGTGGAACAAAATAAGAGATTTAGCATTAAAAGCACACACCTGCAACCAAGCATTCAACAAAGATGCCAGGCAGTTGATGCCATTAGTATAAAATATAATGGGCATAAAACCTCAACAGCAGAAAGAAACTATTTCAAAAAAGAAAATAAAAACAGATTTATTATCAGCATTCATTTTGAGCATAGATTTTTTTATTTCAAAAACATTCACACAGTGGCCAACAGGTATGGGAAAATGTTCAACATCCCCAGTCATCAAGGAAAGGGAAATCAAAACTACAATGACATAAATCCTCATGAGAATGGCTTTTATCAAAATCATTAAGCACGGCAATCCAGACTAATAAATGAAGTAGAAGAGTCCCTACATATTTTTTCGTGAAAATGCAAATCAACT
The DNA here is from genome assembly GCA_902168405.1 of Peromyscus aztecus. Taxonomy (NCBI): domain Eukaryota; kingdom Metazoa; phylum Chordata; class Mammalia; order Rodentia; family Cricetidae; genus Peromyscus; species Peromyscus aztecus. The sequence goes on from CABHPQ010149636.1 coordinate 40,425, forward strand.
CAGCCCTTCTGCAAAAATTATACCTACAGCATGATGCAGCATTCTCACTGCTTGGTGTTTATCCCAGGGAAAGGAAGTAAGCATGTCAGAAAGGCATCTACCAGACATGTGTAGTGACACACATCTTTAATATCAGCACTCTGAGGTGGAGACCAGCCTGGTCTGTATAGTGAGTTCCGGGACAGCCAGAGTTACATGTGAGAATCTCTCAGAACAATCTTCCACTTTTATTTTTAGCACTATCCACAGTAGCTAAGAAATGTAATCAACCTAATATCTATCTGCTAATGAATAAGTCAGAAAATAGCCTATGTATACCATCCAGTATTTCATTCATAAAGCAAAAAAAAAATCTACCATTCTGACATGGATAAACCTGAAGATTATGTTGTTACAGCAGGCAAGCCAGGCACAAAAATAAGAGTCACACCTGGTCATACTGATAAATGGGATCTAAAAAAATGTTGCTCTCAAAGCAATTCAGTTGAAGATAGTAGCCAAGAGTGAGAGATGCAGAAGCATTGGATAACAAGCTAAAGTGTAGTTAAATAGGAACAAAAAGATATGATACGTGCTTGTACAATAGATGACTTGGTCAAGAATATGTGGGGTTTTGGTTTTGGTTTTGGTTTTTTGAGACAGGGTTTCTCTGGCTGTTCTGGAAGTCACTATGTAGAACACACTGGCCTCACTGAGATCCACCTACCTCTGCCCCCCAAGTGCTGAGATTACAGGTGTTCTCCACCACAACCTGGCAAGAATATGTGTAGATTTGTAAAGATAGAGTAAAGGTCTTTGAAGGCTTTCTGTATAAATATTTCACATATGTTTGAGGTTATACATGAGTATACCACTTCACCATTGTACCATGTATTTGTATATATAATACCTAATAAGTATGTCCGGTTTTAACTTTTAATTTTCAAATATTGAAAAATAAAATTTATAATGCATGGCATTTCTGTTTATTTTACATTTTTTAAATCTGTAATCCTGTGTGTCTCTGTGTAGAAATGTGCACATGTGAATTCAGGTGTTTGCAGAGTCCAGAAGTGTGCTGGAGTTAGAGGTGATTGTAAGCAGCCTAAAATGGGTGCTGGAACCAAAATTTAGGTTGTCTGCAAGAACACTCACTCTCTTAAACTCTGAGCTTCTCTTTAACCCGTGAAACATTTAAATGCGTGCGTGCGTGCGTGCGTGCGTGTGTGTGTGTGTGTGTGTGTGTGTGTGTGTGTGTGTGTGTAGGTCTGAGTCTTCCAATATCCCTGGAGCTGCACTTGGGAACAGCCTGAATAGGGTGCTGAGACTGAACTTGGTGCTTGAAGGGCAGCCAGCACTCTTAACTGCTGAGCTTTAGGTCCTCTAAGAGGTTTGTAAAAGAAGAGCTCATTATGTATCAATATATGATGATAATGGCTTATGACTCACTGAGTGCATTGACGTAAAGGATAAAAAGACTGAGCAGACCCACACATAAGTGAAAACTGAAGTTGGCATTGCAGATTAGTAGTGAAAGAAAGAGCGTTCACTGACAGTGCTTAGGACAACTGATTTTTCCATTTGAGGAGAAATGGAAATGAGTGGGTCTTCCGTATAATCTTAGACTACAAATCCATCTTAAATTAAAAGTACTAGTGTTAAATACAACATAAACATTTTTACCATAAGAAGCAAAAGTCATACAGACTTGGTAGAGATGGGACATTCAGAACTAACACAAGTATACCATCTAAAATCTATGGAAAATTCTTGCTAATATGCTAGAAATAATTAAGAACTCATATATAATTTGCTGTAAGAGAATTATACTATGGCCATAAATATATAAAAACATAAATTCCAAGCCTGGCATGGTGGCACATGCCTTTAATCCTACCACTGGTTAGGCAGTGGCTGCTGGATCTCTGCTCTACAGAGTGAGTTCCAGGACTACACAGAGAATCCTTGTCTGGGCAAAGGGATGTATCTATTCTAGTCATTTTTCATATTATACCTTTTGAATTATAAAAATAGCACATAGTTGCTAATGTATAAACATATTATATTTCTATATTACTCTGGGAAGTTAAAGACATTATATTACCATTTTACAAATACTTACAGGAAAATTGAATATATCCCTAAGATCGAACAATTTTATTCCTAGGCAATAAACAATGAAGATCTTCAAGAATTTTAAGAACACCACTAGTTTTGCTGTAGTAACAGAATACCTGAAGTAGTTTATATGTCCTGCTTCAGTACAAGAAATTAGTAAATAATGATGCAGTCAGTAAGACACTAAAGTGAAAATGACTAAAATATGTAATTCCACAAAATCATATGTATGATACCAAAATTATGAAGATACATGTTGTGGAATATTAATTTAAGATGTGTTGCATGTTTATGCTGTGGAACATTTGTTTAATGATACAGAAATGTGTTGCATTCTTTTATGTTGCATTTGTTTAAATCTGAATCTGTGTTGCTTTGCCTGTCTAAAACACCCTATGATCTAATAAAGAGCTGAACGGCCAATAGCTAGGCAGGGTCAAGAAGTAGGCAGGACTGGCAGACAGAGATAATAAATAGGAGGAGATGTAGCATGATTCTTAAAAGTTCTTATTAATAAAATCAAACCTCAGCCAGTTATTGGGGTAAATGCTGGAAGGTCAGAGAAATAGAACAAGCCACAGCTATCTCACCTCGCCAGATCCTCAGCTGGTCTTGCTTCCTCACACTGGAAGCCTCTATGTCCTCATATCCGAATGACTCTCAGCTGAACTTCTGCTAGAAGCCTGAAAGCTTAACCAGCCCAAATGCTTCTCCAGGCCAAATGCCTAACCAGGCCAAATGCCTCTCCAGGGCAAATGCCTCTCCAGGGCAAATGCCTCTAGTTTCTGGTCCTCACGCCTTATATACCTTTCTGCTTTCTACCACCACTCCCTGGGTTTAAAGGCTTGCTTTCTGGGATTAAAGGCGTGGGTTACCATGCTTGGGTGTATCCTTGAACACATGGATTTCTACCTCTGGAATGCTAGGATTAAAGGCGTATGCTACCACTGCCTATCCTCATGTTTAATATTGTGGCTGCTCTGTCTCTGACCCCAGATAAGTTTATTAAAGTACACAATATTTTGGGGAACACAATACCACCACAAGGAGAAATCTTGGAAGAGTAGATCAAGGAGTGAGAAAAGGAAGGGAAGGAGCACATCATGGGCCAGCCATGGAGTTAGAATTAAAGAAAGGTATATAGAATAGAGAAATATAAGCACCCAGAGGCAAAATTTAGACAGGATAACTTTAGTTAAGAAAAGTGGCAAGAAACTAGCCAAGCTAAGGCTGGGCATTCCTAAGAAAGAATAAATGTCCGTGTGATTATTTGGGAGCTGGGTGGCAGGCCCCCCCAGACAGAAAGAGTAAAAGACAACCTGTAACATATATGTATAGAATATAAAATTCCATTTATATAAAATTGAAAAGCAGCAAAACTATATAATATGTTGCTCGTGAATGAATGCATATGTACTACAGCTAAAGAAGGACAAAAACCATAACTTGATTTTGGTCCATAGAGCAGTCGGTAAAGGGACACTCATGATATTTGGTATTTATTGATAATATTTTATTTCTTAAGCAAAAAGACTGCTAGTGAATAGTGAAATTTTACTATAAAATCTTGTTAACTAGCATAAAATTGTTTAGACTTGGATAATAAATGGATACTTGAAGTAAAGTATCCGCAACCCATTAGAACTAAAACACTGGGCCTGGAGAGATGATGCAGCAGTTAAGAGCACTGAGTGCTCTTGCAGAGCACCCTCTTTTGAATCTTAGCACCCAGTGACTGTTCCCAACCCTCTGTAACTCCAATTCCAAGATGTCTAGTGCCTCGTCACCTCCGTGGACACTGCACCCATGTGGTGCATATGCATACAGACACACACATCAAATTAAATTCAGTAAACATGCCAGGCGTAGTGGTGCATGACTTTAATCCCAGCACTTGGAAGGCAGAGGCATGCAGCAGCTCTCTGTGTGTTTCAGGCCAGCCTGGTCTACATAGTGGATTCCAGGACAGCCAGGCCTATATAGTGAGATGCTGCTCCCCCAAAATAAAAAAAAAATACATGTATGCATATTTATAAAAAAGAATTAAAATACTATCATAGAAATAGACAGCTCAGGAAGTGAAGAAAACCACCAGATATATCTAAAATTTAGTACATATTACCATAATCTAAATCATTGGGAATGTACAGGTTTTCATCAGACACCTTAGTAAGTGATTAAACCATGAAGATGTGTCAGGCAAAGAAAGACTTGTGGCAGCAAAGAATTCCAGAGGAAATGACTGGTTTTTTAAAAAGAAATAAATATATAATTACATGATATTAGCAGTTTATTCACCTGTTCAGCATATGTTCTGAATATCTGTCATATGCCACATATGATTCTCACTTTTGAGGTTCTAGTGGCTAAATAATAAGAGACCTTGACAAACACTGAGCACCTGAGAACAACACAGTGCTAAGATGTTTTCAATCCAGCAGCATGCTAGCAAGTCACTTCAATGTTATTTACGTCAGGTTAAGACCATTGATGAGGGAGCCCGTTAGGTGTAAACTAGAGGGAAAAGAATAGCCCATGCAGAACCTCACTTAACCTGAGAAACAAAACTGTTTACCAAGTGTGTATCATGAGCAGGAAAGTGGTGGATTGTGAGGACTCAGATATTGCCAGAAGTAAGTCAAAGCTTTCTCTGTTAGACTTTGAAATTTTAAGGAAGTAGTTTAGATTTGGGCCCACTGTTGTTGTTGTTGTTTGTTTGTTTGTTTTGTTTTGTTTGGGGGAGGTTTCGAGACAGGCTTTCTCTGTGTAGTTTTGGTGCCTGTCCTGGATCTTGCTCTGTTGACCAGGATGGCCTGGAACTCACAGAGATCCACCTGGCTCTGCCTCTGTTGGGATTAAAGGCGTGTGCCACCACAGCCCTGCTTGGTCCCATTGTTATTTGTGTAGCCCTTGGAGTGTTTGTAAACAGGAGGAGGGGTGTGGTAGTATGATTTGTCCAGTCTCTCTTTTCTTTTTTCAAGCAAAGTTTTTTTTTTTTTTGTTTTTTGGTTGTTTTTTGGTTGTTTTTGTGTTTTGTTTTGTTTTGTAGAGAACCTGTATTTTATTTTGATCATAGTAAATAATTTTTTTATCGTATTGTGCCTTTGGGGTCATTTCTAATACCTCACGCCAAAGAACTGTTTACTACTCCAACTATAGCAATATTCTGTATTTTTAAAGTTTTATGGTTTTATCCTTTACATTTGTGTTCATGGTCAATTTTGAGCAACATTTTTTATAATAAAATGTGAAGATTTGATTGAGATTTTGTTTTTGAGTGTTTATTTTGATGCAGTTTGTTGAAAAAGAATTTACTTTTTCTGATGACTTCATTTTATATGTTTGTCAAAGTCAGCTGGAATGGTCCTGTTCATTTCTAGGCTTATGCCTTTTCGTTGGGCAGCTTCTTTTTACTCATCTACCAATAACAAACTATTGTATACTATAACAGTATAACATTTTTATTTGATTTTTTTTTAAGTCATGCTTTCTCTTGTGTGCTGTCCTGAAACTCACCCTGTAGACCAGGTCGGCTTCCATCTCAGAGATCCACTTGCCTCTGCCTTTGGAACCCTGGGATTAAAGGCTTGTGCCATCATTTCTAGCTACATAAGATGTATTATTATTGAGGTTGAAGTTTCCTCGCATCTCAGGAAAACAAAATCAAACAAAAGTGTTATTAGGTAGAAAACATAAAACCAGGAAGAATAAAAAACCTAAGACATCATTGTAGCTCCCACAAAGGCCACTGTGTATAAACAGGATATTGTTATTTGTGGAGTCAAAATTTCATTCATAAGGAACAAGAATGAGAATTGTGCAATAAGATTTTTTAAGAAGGTGATAATAAAATGATTGAGAAACTGTCTACTAAAATAATTCCTTGAGTATTACCATGCCTTCTGCTTTATTCTTCCCTTTCAAAATTGGTTTGCCTTTCCTTACACATTTTACAATCAGACTCTGTGTCTTCTAGAAGCCTGTTGGGATTTTAATAGGAAGTATGCCTCACTCTTTAGATCTGGTCATCATGGATAATGATAAACAGGAGTGAAAATAGGGAGAAGAGTCAAAAGTAGAATATCCTTGAGAAAGATGTGGGAGTATGGCAGAGGTATGAAGATGGTTTAGATTTCATAGAGACTGAAGGACACTAATTATTGAAGATTCTCCATTGTGTAAGAGAAGAGATAATTCCAGAATCCAAATTTTGGTATTAAATACCTTTCTAGAGTGTTATTAGAGCTAGAAACATATAAAACAATTTATTTTGAGGAGATAGTATGTGTGGAGGTGGACTATAACTTTTCTTCTGAGTAGTGACATGTAGTCAGTCACCTTGATTTTTTTTTTTTCTGGAGACAGTTACCTAGCCCAGAGATTGGTGATTCTGAAGCTCCGAGAGTGTAAACCTTGAGATACAACATCAAGAGGCAACAGCCAGCAAGTGGTGCAGCAGCATTTGTGACCATTAGATAGAATAAGCTTCCACTACCAGAGCTCGTGTAAACACAATTGAAAAATTCACTTACTAGCATTGGGGGGTGGGGATGGTAGGCATGGTCCATGTGTATGTGGAGTCCGTGGAGAGCTTTGCAGATTTACTTCCTCCTTCACATCTGCATAGGTTTTGGGGATTGAACTGTGGTTATTGGGTTTGTGGAGCAAACACTTTCTGCTGAACCATCTAACAGGCCCCTGATAAATACGTTTTATGAGTCACAGAAGACACACATTCCCAAAAAGTAATTTTGTGTTTAATAATTATACGTAGAATGACTTCATTTGGTGTCTAAGGAATGCCATTAAAATAGTTTGTTTTAATACTTCCTGTGAAGCAGGATCTTTGGTATTAGTTTCTCAGGTATACTCCTGAGACTTCTGCTCTTTCCTTGAAAAAAGAAAGAGTGATATTTAGCCACTGATATTAATTATAGGTGAGAGGAAATTTTTCCAGGAGTATTCTTACACTAACATTTAGTCTCCTTATTTAGTGAAAGAAAGAGACTGTGATGTTCAAGAATGACACAAATTAGTATTTTCTAGTTTTTCATGACCTCAGGAACAATATAATTGATTATATCTCTTTATTCACTAAGTAACAGAATCACTGACAACACAACTCTGCTGTTCCTCACAAAGCCTAGAAAAGTGTATTTGTTAGCTAATAGGATTTACATCCTTATTGTGATGGGTTAGTGATATATTCTGTAACTGTTAACGTATTTGAAATATTTCTAATCAATTTACATGCAATTTAAGTAAAAACGGGTGCTTGCTTTTGTTGATTTAGTATGAAAAAAAGTCTTACAATACCTTTTATATTGGTCATATGCAGTTATAGTAGTTAAATACCATTTAAATTAGCCTCGTATTTAAAAAATTAGTCTGTTTTAAAAACCAAATTGTCAAATATTTGAAAGAAAAGAACCACTGGCTAATGTACATGTGTTTCTTTGTACAGTTTGGGGAATATGATTTGGCGCAATCCTTCTAATGACAGTAGCTATCAAGTCTTCATATGTTCTTACCTGGTAACCCTTAAGTTAAATTATTTCTGAAAGATAGTTATTTTCCAGTTTTTCATTTTCACTGTGAATGATATATTCAAGTAGATTTAAATGGAATGATAGTTCAATAGAAAATGCTTAATCACTTCAAAGTGTATGTATCTCTGTCTTCTGAAAACCAGAATTATTTCTTCCTGGTTCTACATTTACTTATGGGACTTTTAGCTTTCAACTTTTTTTGCTCTTAGATGTAAAACTTTTAATACATTGTTGAGTTTCATTCACATTGTCCATGTATGATGCAAAGAACTTTGTCTATTCTAAATTATATAATCATCATTGTTAAGGAGAAAAACATGAAACAGGATCTAGTTTCTCCATTTTGTCCACAGCAAAATAAGTGGTGGAGCTTACCAAGGACAAGGATAAACTGAGTTGATGATGATGCTTTTTCCCTCAATGTTACAACTCAGAATTCTGTCCAGATGAATGAGTAAACTGTTTGTTTTCTAAAACTGCGTTTGCCACTGTAATTCTCTCAATCCTGCATTTCCAAATGCTACCACACAAGTGATGGTTTTTACAAAAGGATAGGGAGCAGGAAAGTGTACACCGAGTGTGTCAGAACAGAGGGCCCTATTCTTGGTTCTTAGTCTTATGTCAGCTTAACCTGTGTTATCTTGGTTACTTTGGAAGAAAACTTAAGAATGAAGTTTCAGTTGTCATTGTCCCTCTTGTCTGACATTGATGTAAAGTTTATTCCAAAATTAGGAATAATTAGACAAAATTTTTAGGGGACCAAAAAGTGACTTAGATAACACATTTGTTTCAGATTATTCATGAAAACTTTTTTTTATTTTTAAGTTAAAGTTGATATTAAGTAAAAGAAGTCAATTATTTGTCTAGAAATAGATATTTCCATGTTTACTATGGCAAGTTAGAATCAGATTCAATTTATTGACCATAGGCCAAGTTAATGGGAGGGAGAGGCAAGCCTAATATGTGATCTATAAAGCAACTTCTAAGTTTAAGTTTTGTAGAAATATCAGAAAGGTTACAAAACTGTGTCTCCATGCTTTGCAAATACTGTATTTAACTTTGAGAATGAGAAATATAGTTATAAATAATGAGTGCTGTAACATTCAGGGAATCTTACAAGTTTTCCAATAAATTCATACCTTTACATTAATGGGTTAAATTTTCATCCTCAAAAAAGTATACATTTAGTGTACAATGTATGTGCCCTTGATATTGTTTTAGAAAGTAACCAGTCTTTTACTCACAATGTTTATACTTTTTTTTGAATTTATTTTATTTTATTTTACAATATAATTCAACTTTACATATCAGCCATAGATTCCCCCATTCTCCCTCCTCCCGCCCCTCCCCCATCCCCCCGACCCACCCCCCATTTCCATCTCCTCCAGGGCAAAGACTCCCCCGAGGATTGAGATCAACCTGGTGGACTCAGCCCAAGCAGGTCTAGCCTCCTTCTCCCAGGCTGAGCCAAGCATCTCTGCTAAGCCCCAGGTTTCAAACAGCCAATTCATGCACTGAGCACAGGACCCGATCCAACTGCCTGGATGCCTCCCAAACAGATCAAGCGAATCAACTGTCTCACCCATTCAGAGGGCCTGATCCAGTTGGGGGCCCCTCAGCCATTGGTTCACAGTTCATGTGTTTCCATTCGTTTGGCCACTTGTCCCTGTATTCCATCCATCCCTGGGCCCAACAACTCTTGCTCACATAAACCCTTCTCCTTCTTGCCAATTGGACTCCCGGAGCTCCACCCAGGGCCTGACCGTGGATCTCTGCATCCAGTTCCCTCAGTCACTGGATGGGGTTTCTAGCACGAAAATTAGGGTGTTTGTCCATCCTATCACCAGGGTAGGTCAGTTCAGGCTATTTCTCGACTATTGCCAGCAGTCTATTGTGGGGGCATCTTTGTGGATTTCTGTGGACCTCTCTAGCACTTTGCTTCTTCCTATTCTCATGTGGTCTTCATTTACCATGAACATTCCTTGTGTTCCCTCTCTGTTCTTGATCCAGTTGGGATCTCCCGCTCCCCCAAGTTCTCTTTCCCTCGTCCCTCATTACCCCCACTCACGTCCAGACTGTTCCTGTAGATCTCATCCATTTCTCCATCATTGGGCGATGCCCGTGTCCTTTTTGGGGTCCTGTTTTCCAAGTAGCCTCCCTGGTGTCGTGAGTAGCAGTCTAGTCATCCTTGTTCCACAACTAGTATTCTCCTATGAGTGGGTACATACCATGTTTGTCTTTCTGAGTCTGGGTTACCTCACTCAGGAGGATTTTTCTAGATCCCTCCATTTGCCTGCAAACCTCATGATGTCATTGTTTTTCTCTGCTGAGTAGTATTCCATTGTGTATATGTACCACAATTTATTTATACATTCTTCGGTTGTTTCCAGGTTCTGGCTATTACAAATAATGCTGATATGAACATAGCTGAGCAGAACTAAACAGAACATAGCTGAGTAGAACTAAACAGAAAATTCTCAGCAGAGGAAACACAAATGGCGGAAAGACATTTAAGGAATTGCTCAACATCCCTAATCATCAGGGAAATGCAAATCAAAACAACTCTGAGATACCACCTTACACCAGTCAGAATGGCTAAGATCAAAAACACTGAGGACACCTTGTGCTGGAGAGGATGTGGAGCTAGGGGAACTCTCCTCCACTACTGGTGGGAATGCAAGCTGGTACAGCCACTTTGGAAATCAATATGGCGCTTTCTTAGAAAATTGGGAATCAATCTCCCCCAAGATCCAGCTATACCACTCTTGGGCATATACCCAAGGAATGCTCAATCATACCACAAGGGCACCTGCTCAGCTATGTTCATATCAGCATTATTTGTAATAGCCAGAACCTGGAAACAACCTAGATGCCCTTCAACCGAAGAATGTATAAATAAATTGTGGTACATATACACAATGGAATATTACTCAGCAGAGAAAAACAATGACATCATTAATTTTTTGTATTGTTCTCTTTGTTTCTTTTATTGATTTCAGCTCTCACTTTGATGATTTCCTGGCATCTATTCTTCCTGGGAGACTTTGCTTCTTCTTGTTCTAGAGCTTTCAGGTGTGCAGTTAAGTTACTAGTGTGAGATTTCTCCAACTTCTTTATGTGGGCATTTAGTGCCATGAATTTCCCTCTTAGCACTGCTTTCATAGTGTCCCATAGGTTTGGGTATGTGGTGTCTTCATTTTCGTTGATATCTAGGAAGTCTTTAATTTCTTTCTTTATTTTTTCCTTAACCCATTGGTGATTCAGTTGAGCATTATTCAGTTTCCATGAGATTGTAGGTTTTCTGTAGTTTTTGTTGTTGTTGAAATCTAACTTTAAACCTTGGTGGTCTGATAGAACACAGGAGGTTATTCCAATTGTTTTGTATCTGTTGAGATTTGCTTTGTGGCCAAGTATGTGGTCGATTTTAGAGAAGGTTCCATGGGGTGCTGGTATATTCTTTTTTGTTAGGATGGAATGTTCTGTAGATATTAATTAAGTCCATTTGAGTCATGACATCAGTTAAGTCCTTTATTTCTCTGTTAAGTTTCGATTTGGGAGATCTGTCCAGTGGTGAAAGTGGGGTGTTGAAGTCTCCCACTATTAATGTGTGGGGTTTTATATGTGGTTTAAGCTTTAGTAATGTTTCTTTTACATATGTGGGTGCCCTTGTGTTTGGGGCATAAATGTTCAGAATTGAAACTTCCTCTTGGTGGATCTTTCCTGTGATGAATATGTAATGTCTTTCTTGATCTCTTTTGATTGATTTTAGTTTGAAGTCTATTTTGTTGGATATCAGGATGGCTATACCCGCTTGTTTCTTAAGACCGTTTGATTGGAAAGTCTTTTCCCAGCCTTTTATTCTTAGGTAGTGTCTGTCTTTGTATTTGAGGTGTGTTTCTTGTATGCAGCAGAAAGATGGGTCCTGCTTTCGTATCTTTTCTGTAAGCCTATGTCTTTTTATAGGTGAATTAAGTCCATTGATATTAAGGGATATTAATGACCAGTGATTGTTCATTCCTGTTATTTTTTGGTGGTAGTGTGTGTGTACTTCTTTTCTTTGGCGTTTACTGCTGTGGGGTTATCTATTGCCTGTGTTTTCGAGGGTGTATCTGACTTTCTTCGGTTGGAATTTTCCTTCTAGTGCTTTTTGTAGGGCTGGGTTTGTGGATAAGTATTGTTTAAATCTGGCTTTGTCTTGGAATGTCTTGTTCACTCTGTCTATGATGATTGAAAGTTTTGCTGGGTATATTAGTCTAGGCTGGCATCCATGGTCTCTTAGTGTCTGCATTACATCTGTCCATGTTCTTCTGGCTTTCAAAGTCTCCATTGAGAAATCGGGTGTTATTCTGATGGGTTTGCCTTTATAAGTCACTTGTCCTTTTTCCTTTGCTGCTCTTAAATTCTTTGTTTATTCTGTATGTTTAGTTGTTTAATTTTTATGTGGCGAGGGGACTTTTTTGGGGGGTCTAGTCTGTTTGGTGTTCTATAGGCTTCTTGTATCTTCATAGGCATTTCCTTCTTTAAGTTGGGAAAGTTTTCTTCTATGATCTTGTTGAATATATTTTCTGTGCCTTTAAGTTGGTATTCTTCTCCTTCTTCTATGCCTATTATTCGTAGGTTTGGTCTTTTCATGGTGTCCCAGATTTCTTGGACATTTTGGGTCATGACTTTGTTGGCTTTAGTGTTTTCTTTGACTGATGAATCTATTTCTTCTACCGTATCTTCCATGCCAGAGATCCTCTCTTCCATTGCTTGCATTCTGTTTGTTATACTTGCTTCTGACGTTCCCGTTCGTTTACTCTGATTTTCTATTTCCAGCATTCCGTCTGTTTGTGTCTTCATTTTTTCTATTTCCCTTTTCAGGTCTTGGACTATTTCCTTCATCTGTTTCATTGCTTTTTCATGATTTTCATTCAGGGCTTTATTGTTTTCTTCCAGGGCTTTATTGTTTTCTTCTACTTTATTTGTCCTTTCCTCTAGTTTTTTATAGCGTTCTTCCCATTTTTTGTTTGTCTTTTCCTCTACATAAGCCTCTACCTTCTTCATGATGTTATTCATAAGGCTGTTTTCTTCTACTTATTCCAATTTTTGATGATCAGCTCTAGATGTTGGAGGAGGGCTAGGTTCTGGTGATGCTGTATTGCTCTTCATTTTGTTGTATGTACTTCTGCCTTGATGTCTGCCCATGTCCTTGTGGTTCGATCTTGGTCTTATAAGCGCACTTGGTCCAGAAAAAGCTGACAGATTCGGGAAGTCTCTCTCTCTTGTCCAGATGGGACTCTCTTGTCCAGATGGGAAGTCCAAGGCAGGATGGGAGCTCTTGTCCAGAAAAGAAGTCTCTTGTCCAGAAGGGAAGTCCGGGGCAGGATGGGAGCTGGGGGCCGGTCTCTAAGTGTCAGGAAGTGGCGGGGTCTCCAGGGATGATGGGCTTGGGGGCAGGGCTTGGAGACTGCAGGGTCTGCAGGGAATCTTGGAGAAGGGGAGCCTTCCTCGTAGGGGTGGGGGTTGATGGGAGCCTGCCCGTTGGCCAGAACCTGGGGCCAAGGTGGGCAGGTCTTCCCAGGAGTGGCTGGTGCCCAGGGAAGGGATCTAGGCTGAGGGCGGGCACTCACCTTGTGTCTAGAAGGGAAATCCGGGGCAGGATAGGAGCTGGGGGCCTGTCTCTAAGTCTCAGGACGTGGCGGGGGGTGTCTCCGGGGATGATGGGCTTGGGGACAGGGCTTGGAGACTGCAGGGTCTGCCCAATGTTTATACTTTCGTTGTTGTTATTTGGTTTATTTTATTTTGTTTTTCAAGACTGGATTTCTCTGTAACAGCTTTGGTTGTCCTGGAATTCACTCTAGACCAGGCTGGTCTCCAACTCACAGAGATCCACCTTCCTCTGCCTCCTGATGCTGGGATTAAAGGCGTGTGCCCCTACCACTCAGCACAGTGTTTATTCTTATTCTGTATATATTAATTGAACTTTTTGTTGTTGTTCTTGGCTAATAGTGTGGTGTTTGATTGGCAGGCGAAGCAGTGTGGTATTTTTCTTCTTCATTGCATTGCAGCATTGCATTGCAGGGATGAGCTGAGATGACAGAGTAGATGGATTATGATGCCCTGATGACTTGGCTGTACTAATATTAACAGTTTGGTTTCATGTAGACAAAGTAGTGATTTTTTTTTTTTTTTTTTTTTTTTGCCTCCAGATACTACAAACTTTGAATATTGGTCTCTTCTTTGAGTAGGTACTATTACAAGTTCTGTTATACATACTAAGCAGTACAGGAATAAAACAGAGAAGCTTTTCTTTGAGAAAGCTTCCAGTTTTTCTGAAAGATTGACGATAAGATAGACTAAGGAGTAGAATATGGCATGTTTCATTGTGGTGAGTAGTCCAGAGGAAAGGATCCATGGGAGGAGGGTAGAAGTAGTTTAAGACAGTGGTTGTAGTTCCTGTTACCAGAGGAGGAAAGGCCTCATCCAGAAATTTTGAATCAGTCAAGGCTTTATCTGTAGTCAAAAATCTTTCATAAAGCTGCAGTGCATTTGAAGCACCCTAGGTGGGTTCTAATACAACTGATGAAAGCATATCATAACTTAATTAAACTGGAACCACAATTACTAGTATGCCTTGTTGGTACAGTTTATAATATTTGCTTTTTAAAGAGTACGTTTCTTGTTCCATGTAGTTAACAACTGTAATATTCTTCTGTCCTTTGGTAACAGGACATTATATATACTTGATTGGTTTTTATCTGTATACTGGAAAGAAATTCAATTTTATTAACATACGTAGATTTTTTCGATATGTATGTTGATATATGTATGTATATGTGGGTACAGGTGTACATGCACATTTTTAGAAGCCAGAGGGACAACCTTAAATGTTGTCCTGATAAGCTACGTCTGCTGCTTGTGAGAGGAGATCTTTCACTGACCTGAAACTCACTAATTAGACTAGACTGTCTAATCTGCCTGCCTCCATGTCCCACTTCTGGGATTACAAGAGTATTACTATGACATTTTTACTGTTTTATATTGTTACTTTGTACCCAACTTGCATTCTTATTCTTGTGAAACAAGCACCATGAAGACTAAGCTGTATTGCCAGCTCAGTACACATAACTTCCAAGAAATAAAAAACAACAACATTAAAATCATATAGTTGTTGTACTTTGAGTAGAAATACTGGGTATCAACTTCTCTTGATTAAAAGAATGTCAGCAAACAAGAGAGAACACATGCATGGTACTGTACACCTCGTCAACTACGATGGCTGATGAGACCATGAAGCCAAAATGAGATCCCACTAGCCCCACTTTACTGAACCAGTGTGTGTGTGTGTGTGTGTGTGTGTGTGTGTGTGTGTGTGTGTGTG
>CABHPQ010149638.1:0-26340 GCA_902168405.1 Peromyscus aztecus
TTATTTATTAAAATAATTAAAATACATAAATAGTACCAGAATACAAAATTATTCCTATTTTATTGGAAAAAAATCAGCCAGTATATTTTGATGAAAATTTCCCCTACCTTAACTCCTCCTGTTACCCAATCCCATGCACTTTCTTTCTCTCTTTAGAAAACATTCAAATAGGCAAACAAACAAGAATCTAAAAAGTATCACATGAAATACACACACAGACACACACACACACACACACACACACACACACACACACACACAAACATGAATTCGTAAAAGCACAAAATTGAAAACCATATTATACACAAGCAAAAGACTAGTATGACAAAATAAATTGTCCCAAAATAGCATGATGAGATCATTACTGTTGCAAACTACTATAATTTATTTTCAATTAGCAAATTTATACAGTAATCAGTCCAAATTCATAGTAAGAATATTTCAAATGCACACAGAACACTTTTTAGAATATCCCTAGACAAATCCATAGGCCATAAAATGAATCATAGTACATTTCAAAGCTTGGAATAAGAGAAAGTATGTGCTAAGATGAAAAGCGTAATCAGGATAATAAATCAATAACAGTATTATAACCACCTGAAACAATTGACTAGCAACAAGGAAGGTTCATTTTAGTGCTGATGGTTTTAGCTCATGATTAAGATGTCAGACGGTTTTGGGTCTTGGATAGCAGAGCATCAGGAAGAATTATATAGAAGATAAGAGTCTTAACAGCTGAATAAGGCTTCAAAACAAGGAAAAAATGGTAGAAGGGTCTCACAGTCCCCTCAGAGACATTGCAACAGAAGTCTAAGAGATCAGCTATCAAATGGTTTTAACAATTAACATACAGTGTTAATAGCATTTTAGTATTTAATTTATACCTGAAATTTGTTACTGACTAGATTATTTCATTGAATTATATTGCATGGTAAAAACTCATTTAGCTATTTTTTATTCTATTTCAAATACATTTTAAAGAAAATATGGTAATATTTTATATTAACATAAATGCATGTTATCCAATATGACATTTTATTGGTGAACATGTGGTATGATATTTTATTCAAATGACTTGCAAATGGACGATTAATTGAACTTTAATAAGATAGTAAAGCATTCGCTATCCCTCTTCCTATTTTGCCATAAATTAGATTTAAAACTAATATTACCTGGTGTTGTTTTGTACATTGCAATTTCACTCTGTGCTGAGCTAGAAAATTCAATCACTTAGGAAATTAACAAACAGATTGATTTGCTATTTATTTCAGTATACACTATTTCCACATCTGCAGCAGGAAATTGTCTGAAAGAAACATTTCATAATTTAAATGTACTTTCTTCCTAAGCTTTTATTTGAAATGCCCTGAGTCAGGTAGAAAAAAAATGAATATTTTACTCTTTCATTGTCTCAATGTGTTTCTTATCATAAATCATTATCTTTATTGCCAAATATAAAATGTATACATGTGTTATTTAAGGAGTGTACCATGTTTACTTTAAAAATGACTTCTTCATTATATTCTGATGTTTAATGTATACTAAAAGCAGTATGCTATTCATATCTTTGTTATGGATAATTTTTAATCACTGTTTCAGAGTTTCCAGTTACTGTATTGTGGTAATGCAGAACACTATGACCAGGGGTTTGTGGCTGATCAACACAGTGCATGTTATTAGCCAAGGTTCTCACTCACTGAATTACTTCCTTCAACTCAGGCCTACATTCCACTTTTCTCCAACTTCAAATGACTGTCTTATATTCTGAATTGATCAAGTGCTTAATCCATTTACTAAACCAGAGGTCAAGCTCAAAACATATTCATAAACTTCATTACTTGTCAACCAAGTTCTTGATATATGAATCAATAAAGAACATTTCATGTATTCAACATAGCATAAAGATAGTATGATTTATTTTAATAACAACTACTTATGAAACCAACTACTGAATTTGGTTTAATGATTTTTCTCTCTGTTAAAATATACAACTACATGTTCTATGAAAATTATTTTTAATTTAATATATAATATGGGAATAAACAAGCTAACACAAATGAAATATTATTTTATGGAGCAAATTTATACCTCAGTAAGGAAGGATAATTGATAGAATGAAAAGCAACAAAACCCTTATTTTTAAGAAAAAATATTCAACTATCTTACAAAGTAGACAATGGTGTGTAAAACTATAGCAAACATAGAGGGAAGAATACTATGAGTTCAATTTGCCTGGGACTCCATATTTGAACTCTGTATGACACTGTTGTTGGCTATATAGCTTCAGTCAGGGTATTTTTTTATCCTTTTAAACTTTTTTTTTAAGTTTATTATTCTTCTCCCATATAATACATCCCAATTGCAGATTCCTCTGCCTCCACTCCTATATCTCCAGGGTTATCAACCAAATATGCCATAACAAGTTACAATAAGGTGAGACACAAACTCTCATTATTATGTTTTGGTGAGACCCCTGCATTGCCCTTTCTGTCTCTGTGAGCCCCTATCAGCCCTGTTTAGTTGATTCTGTGGGCCATATTCCTCTGGTGTCCTAGGCTACCCTGATTCCTACAATTTAACCTCTCTTCTTTTGCTGGGCTCCCAGAGCTCCAGAGGGAGGTATGTGGGAGTGAGGTTGTCTCTGACTCTTTTGCCCACTCTTGGGACCCTTTTCCTCCTAGTGGACTGTATCACTCACTCAAGCCATTTTAAAACTCTCTGTAGGAATACCAGTGGATGAAGATGCACAGCTCTCTTTATCCCGTCATTTAGACCCACATCTCATCTACTTTGAACTCTTGCAATAGTCCAAGTGGTACAAATTTTGCATTTGTTCATTAAAATTTCCCTTTCTGAACGTAGGAACCCGGGAAACCATTGAATGTGTATGCATGTCTGCAAGGAGGATTCTCACTGCTCCTCTCTTCACAGAACAATTTTTTTTTTCTTCAAATCCTTCATTTTTTTTCCTTTGCCTTGCTTGCTCTAGAGCTTTTAGGTTGTGTCTCCACTGACTTGTGAGTCCAATATTATTCCATTTCCTCAGCTTCTTTTCAAGTCTCCTTCAGTTTCATCCTTGACAAGAAAACAAAGACTCAGGGCTTCTTTCACCACCACCCCTTTCCCCCGTTAGCATGCTAGCCTTGTCAGGGTTATGGGGGAAAATAGTTCCCTGTAGCTTCTGGGCTTTGCTTTCAGTGTGCATGCCTCTACATGATCTCTGTAATGTCGGCTGGTGTTTAATCATTAGACTTTCAAGCACAGTGTTTCTCTAAGGAATACGTGTTCAAGGTGTTAAGTATAGATAAAAGAGTGGTGCCATGTAGAGTAAAATGTCATTTTTGTTCATTTCAAAGGGTAGCATTGTCATTTCTAAGGACAACTTACAATTTTCTCCTGATTACCTGGAAATGGAAAAACTGGTTATTTTTATTTTTTTTTGTTTTTGTTATTCTTTGATTAAGTGTTTCAAGTTACTTTGACTATTAATTTCAGTAGTAAATTTTAGTCACATATTCTTAACTGTTTATGCACATGCCACCGAAATATGGGCAACTAAATTAGAACAAGGGACGTTTCTGAGCATATAGTCAATGATCTTCTGAAAATTCCATTTCACACTGATGTTATAAAATTGTTTTTAGAAGCTATGATACTCTCTTTAAAACTGATCTTGATACAGAGGAGACAGAAACAATAACAACAACAACAACATGTTTTGGGAACAGGGCTTACAGCAAGCTTCACAGGAAATCTCAGTGCTGACAACTCTAGCTGAGTCATGAGCAGACCTGATTTCCACAGTGAGACTTTCATTTCATCCCAGAGAGCAATTGGATAGCATGAGGAGACCTCTTAGCTGTCTGCAGTGAGAGATTCATTTTTAGATGCTAAAAGGACCCCTGGAAAATAAAAAAAGATTTGATAACATATATCCACTATTTATAAAGGAGGGATCTCTGTTCACAAAGCATGTTTATATGCATACACATAATTATCAAATATTCAAGCTTGTACCACATTTCAGGGGCTTGACTCCCTGAAAACTCATAGGCCATTCCAGCTAGGGAAGCAGGAGGGCAAATTGCATATATTCATCTGTCCCTCAGCTCCTCCAAAACCTATGCTTCAGTCTTATCCATAGCAACAAATTCCTGCAGCCTCACCCCCATATCCAATGCAACACACAGATCCTAGTCTCTATCATCCTTCTCCCTATTCATTGCTTTATCCCTGGCCCAGCTCAAGAAGGCACTCCCTGGAAGCACACAGGCCACTTCAGCCAGGGAAGCAGGTAGACTAACTGGAGATGTTCACGTATTCCTCTTCTCCAAATCCTATCACCAAGCCTCCTATACCTACCTTTGTAGCAGATCACCTGCAGCAGCTTCCCTTCCTGAGAGCTCCCATTTACTGTCAGTCACACAGATCTTCCCCTCCAATCTTGCATCCCCACTGTAGGGGACCAGCCCCCACACTTATTTACCCCAGCAACTCTTGAAGAATGAGGAATAAGAGAAATTAAGAGGGGAGAGAAAACATAAGATAGACTCAGGTCAGCCTGGATCCTTATTCACTGACCCAGAACTTTATTCCAAACGTCTATTTATAACAATGCCAAGGGGTAGAGCAAAAGACCTTCCCCTTGGTAGTTACAGTCACCTGGTACCCATGCCCATGGTCCACTCAACCTCTTTTGCAGTCCTGCTGGGTACAGCGAATAGGAAACCTAGTGGGCTACAACACCCCACACTCACTGCTTTATTTAATCCCTCAACACCAGCAGGAATTCACTGGGAATGTGTAAGCCACACAGACTAACTGCATATCTTCACCCCCTCTCCATTTTACAGTCACATCTATTGCTCTGTAGCATACCACCTGCTGCTGCCCCTTCTCCATCTCTGTGTCTCTGTCACCATTACCATGGGACAAAGCAGACACTGGTGGAAGACACTGATTCCCTCCCTCCTGTTGTCCACAATAGCACCATCCAAACTCCTAGCCCATCCCTATTCCTGTGTCAGTTCCCAATACCTATGACCACATTTTAGTTGGAGCTCCCATTGGTCACACATATAAAGATCCCAGAAGAATTTTCATCAAGCAACACATAGCCCCCACACTCTCCAAAGAACCAGAATAGGATACAGTAACCAATGAAAAAATAATAATAAACACCTACCCAAGAAAGGCAAGACCACACATATCATCACGATGAATTACAATCTTCCCAAATCCAGGTGACTAGATATGAGCATAGGAAAAAAATCAGTAACAGCTTGGGTAATAAGTCTCTAATAGAGTCCAGTAATCCTACCCAGCAGGCCCTCCATTGCTGAAGCACAAGAAAAAGGTCTAAAATTAGCTATTATTAAAATGACAGACATCCTTAAAGAAGAAATTTATAAATACCTTAAAGAAATCTATGAAACACAAACAATGGAAAGAAATTAATAAAAGAGTTCAAGACTTGAAAGTGGAAATAACATCAATTAAGAAAGCAGAGAGTAATATAATTATGGAAATGAAAATTTTAGGAACTCTAACAGGAACTTCAGAGACAAGTCTCAATAAGAGAATACAAGAGATGGAAGAGAAAATTTTATTCTATGTTTCTGTTGAAAATTATTTTTTGTGCCTTTGACTTGAATTTCCTCTCCTTCCTCTATTCCTATGTTTTGTTTTTTTTTTAATTGGTCATTTTTATAGTGTCACAAATTTGCTGGATATTTTATGGAATATTTCCTAGTTGTTTTGTACTAAGACTTTTGAGTTAACATTTTCTTTGACCAAGGAATCCATTTCTTCCATCATGTCTTGAATACCTTAGATTTTTCTCTAACCTCTTCCTTAATAGTTGTCATTAATGGTTCATCATTGGGTTGTATTTTGCATCTATTTAAGTGACTATAATTGAACATTTGAATCTTTTTGGGCTGACATCCTCTTGATTAAACTCTAATGGGTGAACTGGAAGTGACTGGGGTTTATGTGCTTCTTTGAAAATGTTCCATTCCTGTGTAATGCTCTGTGGTGTTCACTTTTCTAGTCACTGAATGCAAAGACCCAAAGGCCATAGAGAACATCAAGCATAAGAATTAAAAAAGGTAATGTAGGCAGACCTGAGCCAGGCACAAACCGGAACAATAGCAAGTTGTGTGTGACTTCCATCTTCCCATCATTCATCATTATTCTAGACTTAGAAATTTAAGCATCTTGAAAATATCTTCTATACTTGACATCTCTCCTTCTAATGTCCCTTGAGAGTGCTCAACTGTTCTTAACATCCTCAGTAAAGTGCACTTCCATTCAGCATCCTTCACATATGAAATCTAGTGGCTAATTCTGTCTTTGGCTTGCTCTTCCTAGGAAAGAGAATGGCAAGTCCGTATTTCCCCCCATCCTTGAAAAAACATCCTTTACTGGGAAACTGAGGCACTATTTTTGCTTGCATTTTCTTTTTCTGTCTAATTTGCTGAGTCCTACTCTTTCCCTGGTCTTTAAATATTGTGGTCATCCTTGTATACTTCTTTAAAACAGCTACTCTCTTGTGGCTCTCATCCTTAAAGTTTTTCAGTATCACCTGATACTTTTCTTTAGTGTATTTCCTGACTGATTCTCTGCCATTCACTCTTATCATGTTTTTTTTTTTTTGTCTTCCAGTTGTGTTCACAATGCCGTTCATATCACATCTCAGATGAGACCTATTAAAATGCATATTGCTGCCAGTTGTGCTGTTATACATATCTTTAATGACAACAGTCCAGAGTTAACAGTAGGTGGATTTCTGACTTCACACCTTGTCTGTTCCATAAAACAAGTCTGAGGCCAGCCAGGGTTCCAAAGTAAGGCCTGATCTCAAGAAAAAAAAAGTCATTTTTTTCTAGTATTTTATCCCATATGTTATCAGATATAAAATATCTCCCATCTTATGATAGCAGCAGCATGATTCATTTTGTTCAGAAAAAAAATTCTCTACCTTGCTTATTCTTTTTCTGATCCCATGTACCCTACAGAAATAAATTCATTGTTATCACAAAACAACAAACATCTCTTTCAACCTATGAAATTTTCTTGCAATAAAATAAACTTGAATTCAATCTTAACAACAAATCTGCTATTAAGTTGCAGATGCTATGATGTGAAAAAGTACAAGAAAAACAATGCGATAAGAAAAGAAGAAGATGAATTAAAATGTGGAGCAGACACACTGAATTCTATAGTGACATGGATTTTATTTTATCATTTTATTTATTTATTTATTTATTTATTTTTGGTGTTTCAAGACAGGGTTTCTCTGTGTAGTTTTGTGCCTTTCCATGAACTTGGTTTTGTTCTTAGTCCATTTGTCTGGGTCACTTGTTGGCTGGGGAGATCATGCTATGCAAGAGAAATCTCCAGCCTCCTGGATCTACATGAACAACCATGCAGTATTCTGTGCAAGGCATGAACCAATAGCTGACTCTTCTGGGATATCTAGAGGCTGACAAAAGTTGTAGAACCTGCTACCACTTGTCTTCCCAGCCCAAGAGGGTGGGAAAGGGAAGCCTTATAATTCTGTTTGTGTTCTAGTGTTTCTTGCCTGCCCTCCCCACCCCCAACCTCCATGGGTTGTTACTTGTCTTGAGTTTGGAATATTTGCATTGAAACCTGTAAATGTATTCTCCCTTTTAATTATTTAAGATTTTTTTTTGTACTCAATTCTTTAAGAAATGACAAATTTTGGTTTTTCTACCATTCAGTGAGAACTGTAGGCCCCAGTGATAAGTCACCCCCAATTGGGGGTGGGACAATATGTAAAGCACATATGGTTGGTAACAGTTGCAACCAGAGCGAATAGGGCCCCATTTTGCATGTTTCAACATATTTCTAGAAAAAATTCTTAAAGTAAATATATTTACTAGCTATCACTTTAACTATTCTGATTTTATAGCTTTGAGCCACAATAACATAGTTGTTTAAATGTTACAAAATCAACTTTTCTCAGTCCATTCCATTTTCACATGCCAGGGCTCAACTTACTGAAAATGCCTCTTCATAAGCCCAGTAATCAGGAAGTTTTAGTTTTCCTCTTCTCATACAATGGATCAAAAATTTTCCTTATTAATGTTTTGTTAGACATATCTAAGTATTTCTGCTATACTCACCCACTGTGAGTTCTTCATCATGTTTTTCTTCCTCTTTAAATACTTATAACTCAATTATCTTTCTTTGTCTAAAGAAGCTGGATAAGAATAAAATAAATGTGTGATTGAAGAAAAAAGAGAATGAGAAACAGCATGATATAGCTAGAGACAGTGTATGGGGCTGAAAGTTCTTATTGTACAATTTACTTTATAAATTTGGTCATGCTGTTGGAAGTGAACATCTGTGAAGAGCCTATTCCTGCATCTGTTCATTGTGTTATTATCTAAGAATTATGTATATAGACTATTTTTCTATCTCAAATAAGCCATATTTTTGTCCTATGTCTAGAATATACTTTCTTAATTATGAAAGTTATATGTTTATCCAGTGAAGCAAAAGTTCCTAATAGTATTTACATTGGAAAAAAGAGTTTGATATTCAGATTTCTATTTTGGTTTTTAAGGTAACAGGCAAACTTTGTCAGCATAAAGGAAACTAATTTCTTAACTTATAATTTCTTAAAATTTTAAGTAATGTTAAGCAAAAAATTTCTAGATGTATTACAGAAATTTTCTTTTATAACATAAATCAGTGTCTATTAAACTTTCACAGGAATTGGAAGATTCTTGGTGAGGAAATCATTAGATGCTATCTTAAAGGGCAAAAGAGATTTCAATTCAGATTTATTTTTTGTGTGCTACATACAGAATTGATTGTTCATAGAATAGACTCTCCTTGAGATAATTAAGTTATAAGATGGAAGATGAATAGTCTTGTTAGTATTATTATGTTTTTGGATTGGTACCATGAGATAAATTGACTTTAAGGAAGTTATTTTTGTTCTGTATTACCAACCTGGGACTGACTATCACAAACATATTTTTAAAATAGGCTAGCTCTATGAAGAAAAAAGCAGAACATTTTGGTAGTCAATACCGATGTCTATGAATAGTGTTTTCATGAGTAAAGAGTTTAATTTTAAATGCCAACCTTCCTATTTCACTTATATTAGTATTCTGTAAGTCATTAAAAAGCCAATGGGCAAGGATGCTTAATTCAAAGCACATTCAATTTTTATACAAGATGAGTTTTATTCATTTGCTCTTTTTAAAATGCATACAACACCCCTCTAAGCTTTCTAGTCCGTTCTGCAACCCAGAAACCTAGAAGCATAAAAGAAAATAATAACTAAATCAATGCAACTGGTACTATTAGAGATAAATATTCTCCCAGATTAAGCCACAATGCAGAGTAACTATTTATAGTATATAATTATTGAGTACTTTAACGTTTCTTTAATTTTAAAATATAATGAATCGTTATAGTTACATAACCGCAATGACTCAAATAATGACTCTGAGGTGTCTCATTGTTTTCATTTTCAATGCTCCCTGGGAAATGCTTAGAATTCATTTGTATGAATGAGGGAGGTAACATAGGGCCTGGTTTCTAGTGTGCGGATACTAACTGCAGGAACAAGTGCCTTGTGGAGGAAACTGTTTCTAATGAAAGTCCGTGAAATATTGGATACGAGTGGGTAGTGCAGACATTTTATTACTTCCCTTATTCAAACGTTTAATCAACCAACATTTCTATTTCCAATTTATCATTTCTAACAGACTGATTCTTCAAAATTGTTTGGCTGAATTATACAATACAAATTAAGAGAATCCCCTAATAATACAAAATAACGTTAATTTGTTCTTGATGCTGATATCTTTGGCATCATGGGAAACTTTTCTAAAAATCATGCAAATTTAAAGAAATATTTTAGAGGAACATGTTTTAAAGAATTTTATCTCTGTGCCTAGCCATCGTGTGGCTTGCTTGACACCTGCAGTACCTTTTCTGAATTCCTCCTCCAAACTACATCCCTGTTCCTTTCCCTAGTTCAAGCTTGTGTCATGTTGTTGGACTTATTGAAATGCATCTCCCCGAGCTTTCACAACTTCTTAACGAAACATGTAAAGTATGAGGCCCCACCAGGGGCTGGAGGTAAGTGAGAAGCAGGGCTTGGTGTCCTGTTTCCTGCCCAATCTCTGCTACCTGGCCATTTGCAGTGGATCCCAGTGTCTCAGCTAAGAGCTACCCTGACCCAGTTCCATCAGACAGCGATGGATTGCACCCTCAGACCATGAAGCAACACACACACTTTCTTCTTTGAGTTGCTTATAGTAAAGTATTTGGTATCAGAAAAGGATAGTAACTAAGAATAAAAACTTAATTCATGTTAAGGTGTGTTTTTCACTGCATAAAAATCTTAAAACCATCATGTAAAGAGGTAGTTCTATGGAAAAGATATTTGAACATACTTTGTACATACCTCACTACATTGGCTTACATTCTAAGTGCAAATTCAGTGAAATTTACTTTTGTAATTGTTTCAAATGCTGTAAACATTACATTGTTGTATTACTGTCAGTCATGAGCCCCTAACAAAGGAAATCCTACTGCAAGCCTGTCAAAACACAGTGCAGCTTAAAGCCTTTGGGCAGACAAAGTTGCTCTCTTTAATGATTTACTTTTATTTTATGTGCATTGATGTTTTGCCTGCATGTATGTTTGTATGAGTGTTTCAAGTCACTTGGAGCTGGAGGACAGAGAATCATGAATTGCCATGTAGGTGCTGGGAATTGAACCTGGCCCCTCTGGAAGAGCAGAGAGTGTTCTTTACTAATGAGTCATCTCTCCAGACCAGGAATTCATGATAAATGTATAAAAATTATAAATATAGTAAAGCACAATTAGCCTTATTAGTCTTAACAATAAAAACCCAGAGTCAGAAATTAGGAGTGAAAGCTGCAAGATCAGAGAAGCAAAGCATCCAATCACTGGAAACTTCTTACCTCTGTGAAATCTTAGACTGAATCAGCCATCTTGTCTCTACAAATTCTCAGACTGAATGGGCAGAAAATCCTGTCTCCACCTACTTTATATTACTGTCTCCACATCCCTAGTGCTGGGATTAAAAGTGTGAGTTTGCCATGTGCTGGGATCAAAAGCATAAGATCCCACATGCTGACATCAAAGGTGTGAGCCACCACAGCCTGGCTCTGTTTCTCTTTGAGAATAGTTCAATCTGGTGTAGCCCAGGGTGGTCTTCAACTCCTAATCTTCCTGCTTCCTCTTCCCAAGTGCTAGGATTATAGGTGTGTACCACCACTGCGTGGCCTTCATGGTTAACTAGTGGCTAGCTCTGCCCTCTGATCTTCAGGCA
Organism: Peromyscus aztecus; assembly: GCA_902168405.1. Lineage (NCBI taxonomy): Eukaryota > Metazoa > Chordata > Mammalia > Rodentia > Cricetidae > Peromyscus > Peromyscus aztecus. The sequence continues at coordinate 11,348 of CABHPQ010149638.1, forward strand.
AGTTTTATTTGTCAGAACACAAACAAAGTATCACACAACAATATATCCATAATATATGTAATATGTACAATATAATATATAATTATTATTACTTAAACTATGAAAATAATTATATTTTTCAATAAATATGTACTTGAATTCATTTACAAAAATATTGATGGAGGTTTTGTACAGTTGAAATAAAATTTAAGGTTCTGAAGGCAGACTTTTCTGTCCTGCCATCCAACTCCCAAATGACCAACCAGACTTATTAATTATAAATGCTCAGCCAATATCTTAGGCATGTTACTAACTAGTTCATACAACTTAAATTAATCCATATTTCTTGTCTGTGCTCTACCACATGGTGGTACCTTTTCTTCAGCACAGCATGTTTATCTTGCTTCTCTTCTTGTCTTCTGGTGACTCCCCCTTCTTCATTCTAGTGCTTTTTCCCTGTCTGAAAGTTCCCCCAACCCCCTTTCTGCCTAGGTATTGGCCATTTAGCTCTTTATTAAACCAATGAGCGCAACACATCTTCACAGTGTACAGAAAGACTATTCCATAACAAGGTTCTAAAACAAAACACAAAATATAAGATTATTTAATAAGCTAACTTTTAATATTAAAATAAATGTGTAAGTTTTCAATGCTATCATAATCATCTTTATATATTTAAATTAGAAGTGAATTTTAGAAATAAGATGAGGAATACATTTTTGATACTGTGTTTCTCGATTATGATAAAAATAAATAGGTTAACTTTAAAATGTGTTAACATCATGTATATCACTTATGATTTTAGCATACAAAACCTAATTGAATATCAGTGTTTCAGAGGGCATTCTAGTACTCTGACAAATGGAGTTGTACCCTCTGGGCTTCACATGATCATCACTGTCTTAGATAAGAGCAGTTTCCTGACCCACAGGAGACCCCAGGTACATGGGACCTAATAAGATTTCCTTATAAATGGAAATTCACAATATGAGCATCGGTAATGCATGAGTCTCACAAAATCCTCATTAGATATCTCCAGATGCCACTTGGACATTAAATTGACTGGCACCATACTTTTTCTAGTGTAGCTGCTCAACAATTGCCCAGAAGTTTTTGTAATGGTGTAGCTGCCTATAAGATTCTCCTGTTCCTGCAAGTATCTCTGCTCTTACACTTATTGACCAAGCTGCGTTAGAATGAAATCCTTTATTTGTTTGATAAGTTCCCTCTACAAAATAGCCTAGCCTTATATTATTTGTGTTAGCCTATTCTTTCTATAGTTATTATTGCTTTGTATCAGGGCCTTTTATAAGCAAACATGATTGATGGATTTTGTGAAGCTTAATATCAATACAAATTACTCTGCATACAGTGATGAAGATGGATCCAATGGATCTGGTATTGATTATCCTATTACTCCTTTTTCAGGTGAGAGTATAGTTTAATTAATAGAGTGATTACAGCCCTGGGTTTTGTCCACAATACTGCACAAACTGTGCATGGTGCATTCCTCTCATCTGAACATTCCCAGATTGAAAGGGGAAGATAGGAATTTCAAGGCCATCCTCAGCAATATAGCACATTTGAGGCCATGCTGAGTAACATGAGACTCTGTGCCAAAAATAATAAGACTATCAGACCTTCAGGAAAGTAACCTCCAAGCATAGTCTCAAGTGTGTTATTTTGAGTTGCATTAGCATTTATTTGTTCTTTTTTTTCCTTTACAACCTTTTATTCTCATATTCCAGGATCTGGAGCTTTCCATGGAAAAGATAGTTATTATTGAAACATAGTATAAGATATATATTTTTCCAGCAGAGTCTTTGATTGTTTCTTTATTTAAAGATGTGAAAGGTTAAAATATCAATTATGAAAAGTAAATCTACCCCACCAATTAATTAGGTACCTCAAATATAGGATAAAATGAAGTACAAAAGAAAACTAAATTTATTTTTAAGGCTTGAGATGATAAAATATGTACTCACCTAAGAGGATCTAGAGAAAATTGATGAAATTCTTATTCAAGATGTGAGTAAATAAAATATTATGGATTCATCATTTCTTGTATATCAAGTGTTATGTTTTATTTTATGTTTAATCCTAGTGAGAGTCATATGAGTTCCTGAAGTTTTCTTTACATTTTATAAATCCAGAGTCTAGCTTTTGAGAAGTCAAATAACTCATCCAAAGACATGTGCGTATGAGGTGAAAGAGTTACACTTGAAACTCTACTGGATTTTGGCCACCTTACTACCGTATCTTCATGCTAGAATTTACTAGTGTAATAAAGAGACTGAGTGCTGGCAGATAAAAGGAGAAATAGCTGCCCAGCCCTCATGTTTTCCATAGCAAAGCAGAGTTTTATGATGAAGATGTGAATTTAGAATGAGACTAACTGTATGCAGTGCTTAAATGTGTTTATCAAGGTCAGAGTGGTTCCAAATGACATCTAAGTATGAGAACAGAAGGCTACCAAATACTTGTGCTTTATGATGCTATGAAACCTATAAACACTTTACTGTTCCTGTTTAAAACTGCTAAATTACTATTATCCTGTAGGTTAATCTTTGGGGATTTAAATTTTTATATAGTACAATATGTAACATGTAAGGGAAAAAAGATTTTCTAAATATTTAAAGCAATGGCAAAAATGAGTTTGTTAAGCAATATTCATACATGTATAACATACACTTTGCATATAAAATGTACTTTGGGCAGAAACTTAAATCTGGATAATATCTAATTGAAACCTTTAATGATTTTTATATTACTTGAAGGCTAATATAATGTATTCTCATAAAATATTTGATACCTTGAAATAAAACTCTATAAGGAAGTGTATAGAGAGATATATCTGCAGTTAAGAGCACTTGCTGCTCTTGTAGAGGGTTTCATTCCTAGCATCCACATGGTGACTGAGAACCATCTGTAACTCCAGTTTCAGGGAATTGGACACACTTTTTTTACTTCCTCATGTTCCAGGCATGCATGCAGGCAAATCATTCATACACATAAAATAAAGCAAATGAATATAAATATTATGTTGGGGGAACACTGAAATTATAAGTATAATTTAAAGTTATTAAAGTGTCAGTATATTTTTTTGGTTTGTTTTTTTTTCTTTTTCTTTTTCTTTTTTTTTTCTTGCTGTTTTTACATCCTGAATATTTTCCTTCCTTCTTTTCTTCCCATTCCCATACTCCACACCTCTCCCTTATACTCCTCTGTTTCTTTTCTGCCCTTCTATGGATATCAGCCAGCCATGGTATATCAAGGTGCAATGAGATTAGGCACATCCTCTTTTATCAAGGCAGGTTGAAGCAATCTGGTAGGAGTAAAGGGTCTCAAATGCAGGCAACAGAGTCAGAGACAGTCCCTGCTCCATTAGAGATCCCAGAAGAAGACCAAATTACACAACTGTAACATATATGCAGAGGTCCTAGGTCTCTCACATGCACTCTCCCTGGTTGTCGGTTCAGTTTCTTATGAACTTCTCTGAGCCCAGATTAGTAGGTTGTGTGGGTTTTCTTGTGATGCCCTTGACCTCATTGGCTCCTACAATAAATTGGTATTGCCCTCCTTCCACAGAATTGTCCAAGTATAAGGTGAACTTGATTGTGATTCTCTGCACTTTTTTCCATCAGTTGCTGGATGAAACCCCTCTGATGGTAGTTCAGCTAGTTACCAATCTATGAGTATAACAGAATATCATCAGGAATCATTTCATTGACATTTTTGTGACAGTTGTGTTTGGTTCTTACTAGGTTTCTGGAGTATTCCATATGTTGGTCCTGGACCACAGGGGTGAGATCCCTCTCATGCTATGGGTATCAAGCTGAGCCTTACCCATAAAACATATACAACACACACACACACACACACACACACACACACACACACACACACACACATACACACACATACACACACACACACACAGAGACAGAGACAGAGACAGAGAGACAGACAGATATAGCAAATTTTTCAATGGCACAGGTTTTACCACGTTTGATGCTTTTCACAAATAAAACATTTGATATTTGTTTTTTAAGATACATTTTTATTTTTATTTATTTTTTTTTAAATTTTTATTTTTTCGTGACAGGGTTTCTCTGTATAGCTTTGCGCCTTTCCTGGATCTTTTGATGGCATTTATATAGATCACAACAATGTAGTTTTAGAACATTTCTATCAAAAAAGGAGACCTTCCATGCTGTAGTAATCACTCTCAGCTTTTCTGTTTTGCTTCTGGCAGCTACTAATTTTTCTCACTCTATGGATTAGCCTATTGTGGACATTTCATGTAAATGACTTTGTTATTATTATTAAGCCTTCTTTTCTTAATGCAAGTCATTGTTCAAAGATAATTTCAATAGAAGCTAATGAAAATTACTGCACAAAAGCAAATTAGAACATTTTTGACATTCTACAATTATATACATAAAAGAAAATTATTCTATTTTCTAATCAAGAAATACAAGGCAAGTATAATTACTACAAATGTAATGAACAGTAAAGGATAGGATTGCAAATGGATAAGAAACCATTTTTGAGTGCTTACTAAACCCTATTTAAACTTCCCTAAGGAGAAGTTACTGTTTCAATCTTTTGATAATATTTCCTGGCTCACATACGCATCTCCATGTAAAACTCTACCACATTTATTCAAAGCTAAACACTCTATACCAACTCTTTTATTTAACACAGCAGGAAATAATTAATATGTTCTTCAATATTCTTCAGCATTTAGTCCCAGTTTCCTCTAGTTTAAGCTGCTTTCCTAAAATATTGCCTATTCCAGTGGTTATTGGATTTCAAGTTTTCATTTCAATTATATACATTAGTACCACTGACACTAATCTCAATACAGAATTTCAAAAATAATTAGAAAAGATGTAGATTGAGAGTGACTCAAAGCACATACCAAAATTATGTGGCCTCCTAACAAATGAATTAATTATAGTTAATAGGGGCATAAAAGCTTAATGTATAGTCCATTTCAATAGTCGGCTAGACTATGTTTAAAAATGTAGAAAAGCTAAACTCATGTATCACTTTTCTGTATTTAATCTTTAGGTTTAGTTGTGAGAAATTTCCTTACTAACATCTCATACTTTTATAAGCCCGCTGTGGATTTTATATTCCTGACCTGGTTATTAATAATGATAAAAGATCTGTTCTGTAATTAACATAAGCTAACCAGGTCAAAGAACTTGATGTCTAGTCATAACTCTAGTACTATTTGGTGTCTATTCACAGTGTTGTTTCTAACATACTAGTTCTATAATCATGTCAACATCCTTATCCCTAAATATGACGTCGTGTCAACAATTAAGGTAATTCCTTATTAAGACTGTATACTAGTTACTTTTATACTGCTGTGATAAAACAAAATGACTAAAGTAATTTATAGAAGAAAGAATTCATTTTGGTATACAGTTTTAGAGGGATAAATGTCCATCGTGGCAGGAAAGAAAGACATCAGTTGGTCATCAGGGTGGCAGAAACAAATGAGATCTCACTTCTTGAACAAGTACAAAGCATAGAGAATGAACTAGGAATAACATGAGGCTTTGAAACCTCAAGGCCCTTCTCCAGTAACACACTTCCTACAACAAAGTCATTTCTTCTAATCCTATACAAAAAGGGCAACCAACACGTAATCAATTATTCAAATGCTATAGACAAAGAACAAAATCTTTTTTCAAACACAATAGATTGTATTTCAAGGTGATTATAAGCTGTGTCAAGTTGACAGTTAAAACTGCTTAGCATAGTAACTCTTAAATTTGCTTATTAAGTTATTTATGAGACATTAAATAAGCAGGGAGTTATGATGAGAACATTTCTATACATATTTCTATATAATATATATATATATAGTAAATAAATGTACTTTTTCAGTTAAATCAGAGAATAAATATATGAACTCCAGCATTTCTGAATGAAAAACATGCTGTTTCTTTTGTATTTGGGTCAAAAAATGATTAAAAGTGAGACAGTTTGAATCTATTTTTGATTTATAATTAAACTACATAATTCATTGTCTACAGATTTTGTTGAGTTAAAAGAGTTGTTAATAATGATAAACATATACGAAGAATAAAATGGTTAAATGGACATGTCTTATCTTGGGAATATATTCATTGTATTTACTAATAACTAGAGAGTAATAAGCAAACATAGCTATACAAAAGAAACTATAAGATTTACAAATACTAGTTAGGTTCATCAAAGGCATATGAATTATACTTGTTTAGTTGTCAAGAACAAATCTCTGAATTGGACAATTTTCTGTTCTTATACAGTATATTTTTATAGATTTCTCAGAAGTCTTTCTTCAAAGTAAATATCAAATCAGTCAAGATAAAATCAAAACCACTTCAGTGGTTTCCCCATCAATATGAAGAACTGATCATTTGTTTCCGGGTCTCTGAGGTTATTCTCAGAACATCATAAGGGTTGGATATTTGTGTCCTCCATGTTCAGGCATTAACAACTTCACAGGCAGACAGCAATAGGAAGTGTGGCATTTAGGAGATGCTTGCTTGGTTCATGAGGATGAAAGATTCACAAATGGTATTTGTGACCTGTTAAAAGATAATCCTGAAATTTGGTGCTGTTCTTCTTCCACCTAAGGTCATTAAACAACATGGCTGTCTATAGACTACGAAGAATACTCCCCCTTCAATCTGAACTATGTACTTTCTAGACTGACGAACTGTGAGAAATAAATAACTGCTTTTATGTTACTCACTACTTGGTCCTTTTGTTACAGTAGCAAGAACGTTTTAAAACAAGATTTATGACTTATGTTACTCAATAATAATACCTCTATAGCAATAATATAGATATAACAAAACTAATTAATATATAAAATGAATACATATAATCAAGTTAATAAATTATTTGCAAGCATACATATCACCATGAAAATATAATATAAATCAATGGTATTTTTATGATGATTTCAGTGTTTGAGTTATATTTTGTTATTATTACTCACAAGTAGTTTTTGTTTACAATGTGATTAAGTAGGGTCAGCAAATTGGCACTTGCAACCAAATCTAATGACATAAGTTTTATTCATGAGACTCACATGGTAGAAGGAGATAAATGTCTCAAACAAATTGTCCTCTGGCCTCCACACACTCATACATCATGACATGAATGAACCTTATTCATACCCCAACAAAATAATAAATATAATAAAATAAATACAGAAATATATTCTAAAAAGGGATAATAAAATTATATTTGCAAGATTCTTTAAAGTTGTGAACAAATACACTATAAAATATGACCTTACTGAATCCAGTATGGTAATGTATCTATAAGTAAAATAATATCTAAAGATAAGAACTGAAAATACATTACCCTACTAATCCATTAAGTAGGAAATAATCTTTCACCCTGATAAAATGATACTGATTTATGTAGCTCATGCATGCTAACTGCATTTTTAAAGCCCTTTAATTTAATTACCTATCAAAATATTAATTGGACTACATTTAAATATGTACTCAAATACAGTATTTTTAATTTTATATTATAAATGTCCTTTATGATAATCATTCTGTCAAATAGATATTTCAAAGGTAAATGAAAAATGTTCACTTTGTTGCAGAGAACAGACTCACTTGAATCACTACTCTTGTGTGAAGTAAGTTTTGCCTTCTCAGTTTAATAACATGTTGTCATCATATTGCCACGGAAATGACACACACATAATTTGAGTGACAGAAACCATTAATGCATTTCAAAATGTTGAGATCAATGGTAAAGCATAAGCCAGACACTTTCATTGCTGCATATGCCAGTCATTAGAAGACATGAAGAGGCTAATTAAGAATGACTGGGGTAATTATACATACAGTGACCTTATTGGAAACAGACAAACTAGAATGTGACAAGATAAATACAAAATAGATTTGTTACTTCCACTAATTAATGAAGACTGAAATAGTTAATTCATCACTCTTGGTTACTTTACATACTTTCTTGACATCTTTTGCCCATGAACATACAAAAGCTTAAGGTTTACAATTAGATAGATAAAATAGTACACCCACCAAAATTTAAGGATTATGGGGAGACCCAAAGGAAAATAATGGCATAATTAATTTTATAATGAGATGACTATATGTATGTTAGTAACCAGCACATGGTTATAATCTTAAAATATATTTGCAATATTCTTCAAAAATAATAACCCATCATTGTTTTGGTAACAAAGCAGAGAAATAAGACCTTTTACTGTAATAAATACAACTGCTTCCATTGTATATAGGTAGATCTTACCAAAAATTTACATTTTTTCTATGGAATACAAATTGTTCTGATTCTGAAACCTAAATAGCTTCTACAAGTCACAAGTGGAAGAAACTTGAGTACATATAACATAGTTAGAAGGACCATATCTAACCAGACAATGCTTAGGAACACATGTCTGGATCCTACTATACATGAAGACATAGGGATTTCCCTACCAATCAGGACCATGCTAAATCAAATAAAGAGGTAATATGATTCCAAATATAATGAAAAATTCTAAATAATGATACACCCTACCCCTAAAACAACAGAAGAATGTTGGTCACATCCACTTGTCAGTAGTAGAGAACAGTGTATCTTCTATATGAACTCATGATTTCGTTAAAAATTGGGAAATCAATCTGTACAGTTTGGAAATACTGAGTATTAAACATTCTTAACACTCTGGGATCTGAATCCATTGAGTTGGACATATTTTTTGGAGAAGAAAATTGAAACCTATGAAATGTTACTTTGAAAAATATTATAGAAGACATTCAAGCTTCATGTATATTAAATGTATGAAACATAACTGAAATTTGTGTTTATGATTGGTCCTTCTCAATAGGTCACCCACTGTGTTTATGCAAATGTTGCAAAAATTTGGAACAAACTGAATTCTAAAACACTTCCTATATCAAACATTTAACTTAAGTAGCATATATATTTGAAAAACTGCATTGTCTATTCCTCTGTCTGCATGTATATACAAACAAACAATTTTAAGGTATTTGTGTAGACATAATAAATTACTGACATCCAGAACATTCTTTAACAAGTAGAATATTTATACTGTAGTTTATGTACTTATGCGTTTGTAAAATGAGACAGAACTTCATGGCTAAACTGAAAAGAATATATATAGGAACGTGTATTTTAAAGGCAGTAATAACACAATTCAATTAGTAAGAATCTCAAGATGTATTTGATTGTGCTGCTGCCCTTGAGTAAAGGTACTGTAACTTAATCTACAGAAAATATTGATGCATGAATGATGATATCGTATATATTCTAGGAAGTCCAAATAAGTGTAGTAATCTATGAGTTTTCAAACATATAATTCCTTCAGTTGTTTTCTGAGAATGTTATAGAAAAATATCCTATTGTGGAATGAAGTACATTTTCTTCAATGTCACCTTGGAGGTTGAAAGCAGAACAAGTTACTTGCAGGGGTGACACCCTATCTGGTAGCATCAAAGAGTGATTTGTCTTTGTTTCTTCCAACCTCATCAATGACAGCAATATTTGGCAATTCATGGATTTCAGCTGTGTTATTTCCATGTGACATGTAGGGGATTTCTAAGTCAAATTGACATTCAGAGGATATTACTTGAAACTCAAAGTTTTTCATCAACACGGAACTCATGAGGTAGAGGAAAGAGAATCTTTGAATTCAAGGACAGCCTGGGATCCATAGTGAGATATTGTCTGAAAAACAAAACAAAAAGTCTCCACCACCACTGCTACCAAAAATAAAAACCGAAACCCAAAAGAAGGTACATCTAATAAATGAGAAAATAATTTGCTGTCCAAATGGAGTGAAATGAGAAGCAATGAGTAACTGATCCAAAAGTACCTACCTAAAACTTAACACTCCAGGAAGTCAAGATATAGGGGGGTGTGTTTTCCCATTAAAGGTAAAATAAAAGGATAATTATATTCCAACTTATTCCTAGCAATGATTCAGAACTGTTTTAAAAAGTAAAATCCTAATGTAATAAATGTACCAAAGCACACAAATGGTCGAATTTTATAGTAAATACAAAAGAAAAACTCTGAAAAGTTGTCTCCTCTTAACCTTCAGAACATATTTCTGTAACAATTCAAGCATATGTCTCACAGCTGGGGCATGTTGAGGTCTATGGCATTTGTCTTTATGTAAGTTTACATTATAGTGTTTGTGAAATAGAATCATCTATAACACATTTCCTATACTGTATCTCCATGACAAACAGGGGTGTATATGGATCATCAGGCTAGTCATGAAAAATGTTAAATATAATCCTAAATTTTTCTCAATGATTTGCTGATGAATGCAGTACAGATATTACAAATTTGTTATATTTTCAAAAACATTTTATTAAAATTATAATTTTATTTTTACTATTCTTAATATCAAGTATATTTCTCTGTTGCTTATCATTTCTCCACATCCCTATCTCCTCCTTCACCCAGTGTGTGTGTGTGTGTGTGTGTGTGTGTGTGTGTGTGTGTGTGTGGTGTGTGTTTATGTGTGTCTTCCTATGTGCAAATGCAGAGGTCAGAGAAGTACCCTCTTCTACTATTCTTTTGCCTATTCCTTTGAGGCAGGATTTCTCTCAAAATCTCCAATTTCATTTTCTCAGCAGACAGAGATGGAAGCTTGCAAATATTATTGATTTTATGACATCATTCCTCTTCTCTGTGGTTATAGATACACACATAAGGGCCAGTTTGTTATGTACATTCTGGGATTTGAACTCTGGTCTTCGTGATTACAAGACAAGAGTTCTTAACTTCTTAACCATCCCTTCATCTCCTCTTCCAGGTCTGCTGCAATTGGGACTTCAAAAACTATCAGACATTCTCCAAAACTTATGTTTTTCTGAGAATAGCAGAGCATTGCAATAGGCATACATGGACCATAGAAATCTATGGGCATATTCAGAGATGATGAATTTTTGTTATTTTTGTTATTATAAGTCAATCATAACTTTTATTACAATAAAAGTTTCCCTTTACTCCCTCGAAACTATCACATACATTACTCTTAGATTCTTTCAAATCCATGACCTTTCTTTTGATTAATTGTTATTACATGCATACCTGTATGTTTATACATACATATTTCTAATTATGATCTGATTATTCTATATAATTTTACATGTATGTACATTTTCAGCACTAACCATTTCATGTTAGATAACAAATTGGTATGGTATTTCCTGAAGAAGGCTATTTCTCCCACCCTCAAAATTTCTTAGTTGCCTATAAATCTTTGTGTAGGTTTGCAGACATGTGGTTTTCCTCGATCCACTTTCACATGTCTGTTGGTGTCATCCTTCTTCAGGTCATGTTTGGGTCATCATGTTGGTGTGACTTCATGAGTGTAGCCTCTGACATCACAAAGGGAAACTATGTAAGAACAAACTCCCAGATCTTCTCTTTCTTCTCATCTTCCTGACTCCTCTTTTACAATTTTCCCTAAGCCTTACGTGTGGGAGTATTTGCATGGATGCATTCACTGGGATTGGGTTGCACAAGCACACATGTCAATTGGTTGTGATTTTCTGTAGTGGTATGTTGCAAAGGGAATTTCATTGATGAGGGCTGAAGACCACTTATCAGTTAGTATAAGGACAAATATTTAGACTGTTGTTAGGAATTACACTGGACAAGAAGTTTTTATCACCAATGTGATAAATTTAGATAAGGGGGTTAGATGTAAAGGTCATAGACACTTGAGTCAATAGACAAACATTAGTGCCTTGGTAATGCAATGAATGGTGAAGTCTTCAACTGAGTCTTCTAAATTCCTTCAGAAACAAAGAAACCTAGTCAGAATTTTTTAAAGCAATATGTGTAAATTTTAGATGTGCAAAGCATAGGGAGCATCTCGAATGGAAATGAAGCTCTTATGGTTTTCACTGAGTCCTTTTAGTCCTTAAAATAATATTTATCTCCAGTAGGCATCTGTTCTCTCTCTTTCTCATTACCATTTCTTTTTGTCTAGACCCGAAAGAAATTAGTTTATTGTGATATCAGCAACTATCAGGGCAGGAAAGATAACTCCAGTTTTTTTTTTCTAGTTGTGGAGGTTTTATGATTTCTAAAAGGTACTGAGTGGTTTTAGTGAGAAGTACCATTGACAAGATAAAAAAAAATCACTATAGATATAGCCCCTCCATGCACATGTTTATATAAATACATGATTATTAAAATGATAAACTTACATATATTTTGAAGACAAATAAAATATCAAATTAAGAAAACTGAATGTGAGAAAATAAAGGCTGGGTAAGGCAGTGAGTAAGCTAGCACATTCACGTTCATTTCTTTGTTACAGGAGCTCTAGTGTCAAGATACCCTTTATCACTCAATGGCGTATCTAGCTATATTTCTATATAAGAAAAATGACAACATTTAGGCAAGGAACAGAATTATTACCATTGTCATATGGTAAACATGTTTTCACATATGATATGATGGTATTAAGAAAATCCTTTCTTATCTACTTAATATTATGGGGGTAATTTACAGTAGACTATGTGAAATTGGACAAGCGCTTTCTGAATGATGGTTTCTATCTGGTGATGTGATTTGCCTTGAGTAGAGTAAGATGCTATAGCCATTGACATCTTTCATTCATTTGCCATCAAGCATATGGCCCAAACCCCAATGTGGTTGACAGCACAGTTATATGACTATTATTTCCCATCAGGGGCATATAGTATACATATGAAATCCCCCTTTCCTTTTGCACTGCTTATGACTGCTCATTAGCGTCTGCACTTTATGTGTTCACTCTTGCGTCTGTGTAGAGATACGCACGCCTGTTTCCAACTGAAAGCAATTACTTAGATTTTTTTGTTTGCTTTTGCTAAAAGCATTTTACTGCTAAACCTTTTTCTATATTTGGAACTTTAAAGGCTAGTCCTCCCAACTTTCCAAGGTGAACTGCTTATAGGTCTAACTGAGCAGTAAATTTAGAGGAGCATTACACTAATTATGTTGACAAATGCACTTTCAATCAATAGATTAACTCAATTCCCAGTCACTATCCTAATAAATACGACTTACAGAAAATAAAAGAACCAAGGAAAATATCAGGTGTACCAGGAATAGATAATTGGCTATTATTAATTTTACTCTATTTTCAAATGCCATTTGTATTGTCCTAGAATATTCACTGGTACTGTGGCAATAATGTTATTTTTTAAAGATTTGTTTATTCATATTTTGGATATATATGTATATGTGTGTGTGCACCTACATGGATATATTTGTATCACATGCATGCAGGTGGCTTCATATCCAGGAGATATTGTTGGATCCTTGTAAATGGACTTATACGTGGTTGTGAAATGTCATGTGGGTACTAGGAACAAAAGCTCATTAAAGTAGGAAAAGTGCTCTTAATAACTAAGCGATTACCAAACCATGTTTTTTTTTAAACATATAGCTTTTAGTTGATTAAAAATCTTAAGTTCCAAGTACTATCCCCTGAAACTTAAAATGACATAAATTCTGTTTGTGTCCAATAAAGTTGCTTTTTTTTATCTCATTGTAAAGTATTTGAATAATGTGAACAAGGCCAAATTACATATAATACTAATGAATCAGACTTTTTAAGTGCCATTGAAAAGTCTGTGATATGTGAAAATAGTCCTTTGACCATGATCCTATTTCAAAGTTAACCTAAAAGGAGGCACATGTATTTTCCAAGAAGAACTATTTTCTCAAATATTTATAAATATCTGGTTTGTCTCTACCTTTTCACAGCTGATGGTATCATATTGGTTGGCCTATTTGAAAACAGTTTTACATTACTCATCTGCGTACAAAATGCACCAGAAATTATCATGAACTTGACCATAAAAAGCACATTCTTTCATAGAAAGATATTAGCAAAAAAAAATTTCCCCTTTCTTTTTTTTTTGTTTGTTTTTTTTTGTTTTTGTTTTTTGAGACAGGGTTTCTCTGTGTAGTTTTGGTGCCTGTCCTGGATCTCGCTCTGTAGCCCAGGCTGGCCTCGAACTCACAGAGATCCGCCTGGCTCTGTCTCCCCAGTGTTGGGATTAAAGGCGTGCACCACCACTGCACAGCCCCCTTTCTTGTTTACTGAGTAAATGACTATATGGAGGGAGGCTTCACAAACTAAGCATTCTCTAGGACCTGAAGTTGGTTTCAGACAGAAGACTATACATGTATGACTTTGTCATTTAACGCCAGGCCATGAACGGCACTTAAACTGAATGAACTTGAAAGCAGATTATTTTTCTAGAAAAGCAGCATTGCTCCTTAACCTCTCTGCTGTAGCTCTGAAAGACCCTTAGAAGAATGCCTAAGAAAGCCGTGCACAGGATCTTGGACACCCAAACCACAAAGATGATAATCAATAGAATGTTAATTAAGCAGTTTTGTTTTAGTTATCACGAAGTGCATGCAGCCACACAAAACCAACAGACATGAAGAGGGTAAAATTATAATATATCCTTATGATATAAAGGACTTTTGTGTGTTGTCAAATTCATGTACAGAAACCTTTCTCGAAAAAGCATGGTATTTTATTCAACTGAAGCTACTTTCACAAAATATCTTAAGCTAGGGGTTTATAACACAAATTAATTTTTCATACATGTTTATAGCATCCAAGTTCATGTGTTAGATTCATTGAGGTCTTATGTAGATTCATTTCCTGTCCCGTAGGAAGTCAGAGACTGATAATGCCATTCTATAGTGAACTGGAATAAGAGTACACTAGGATTTCTTTTGTAGGGACTCTTTTGTGAGAAACCCACTTTTAAGATCTTGTCACTTTCACCAAAGACCAATCTTTTACTAACATCACTTACAGGATTTAATTACTACAACATATTTTGACAATTGCACACTGGAATCATTTGAATGAAAGCAGAGTACTTTTGAAGTAGACTTCTGCCCTTATCTAGACACATTAGGGATTTGTGTTCAGTTTCATCCCTTTGAGGATATAGTGAGAG